>MCGO01000131.1:0-109843 GCA_002104985.1 Rhizoclosmatium globosum | reverse complement strand
CCCAGCGAACCTTTCAAATGTCCTTCTCGTTCGCTCCGACTCCAATTGCTCCACTTCAAGGCCTCCAAAAGCCTGTGCTCAGTGGATTTGGAGCAAGTAGAGACCGGAAACGGAAAGGTTTCGATGAAGATGATTGTATGGACGAATCAGAGACAAGCTGGGTAAGTATCCTTGTTCCTGATGCTTGTACCTTCCTGCAACCTTCCCTTTATTACAAGTTTAATGGTTATATTAACGTATTGAACCAATCTAGGACATTCAGTCAAAGCGCATCAACTCAAATTCAATGGATAGTCCGTCTCTCGCGACAGCCCAAGTTCCTCCCCTCTTTAGCAGCACCGGCACGTCAACCCCGTACCTTCCTCCTACTCCTTCAGCCAGCGATGTCTGGCTGTCCCACTCGGATCTGCTGGCACAGCAAACCCAGCTGGATGTCAATATGACCATGATGATGACAGACGATGATCAAGAGATTGACAGCGATGCAACACTCTCAGACGTGTCCTCCTACTATAACCACCTGTCGCGTCACCAGAACCAACAGAGGCAGGCTGCTCAGTTATCTCGTGGTGACTGTGCCTTGTGCAAAAGCGGTGCTGGTGGAGGTCACTTGCAACACATTTGGATGGCAAGACAGCAACAGCAGCAACAATTACAGCAGCAGCTTCAACAGTCGCAAAATCAACAATATTATAATCAGCAACAGCAGCAAGATTCTGTTATGCAGTTTTAATTTCCTGTTTCTATCCTTGTAATTTTCCCTGTACCTTCTTCTTACTTCGGCGCCTAAAAACTCTGGATATTGATGATGAGATCCAACCCCAAATAAACTACACGTTCATACTTAAATTTCAATCGAACTTTTCTCGAAGTCGTCCGCCTTCAAAAATTCATTCCACGTTTCTTCCCCCGCCTTACCGCCTGCCCTGCCGCCTGCCACACCATCAAACAACGCTATCATCAATTCCGTAACCCTAAACCATCCACCATGAACTACAAAATGTACATAGCAACCTTCGCCACATATTTCGTGATGCGCAAGAAAGTAAAGGCATGGTGGCAGAAACTAATATCCTCGCCCTTCTTCATCTTCCTCACCCTCATTCTCCTCATCACAATCATACACACATTTGTTCTGCGGCCGCAGTACCGGATCGTTAAACCCGTGCCTGTCAGTGTACCTGCGGATATTGTGGGTGTAGTCCCACCACCACCTGTCGCTGCTGTTCCTCTTGCTGCCGGTGTCCCTGCTGTCCCGGGCCCGATTGCTGCAGCTGACGGAAACTCGAAAGTGAAACCGCAGAACTGGAAAGATCGGTATGAAAAGATCAAAGGCGGGATTGACAAGTATATTCCAAAGGGAAAGGACAAGTCAAAGCCAAAAGAGTTGAGTGTGTTCTCAGAGTACCACGAATTCTAACTTACTTCTTATAAAATAGGAAGGTTGGAAAGGACGTGAATGAGAAGGAGCCGTTCGAGGATTTCAAAGAGGGTCGGGATAGTGTTGCGAAGGAAGAGACAAACAAAGAGGTCCAACGAGACCAAATGGAGAGGAATACTGCCGAATCCAAGTTATCTACAGAATAATGACTTCATAACAAACGCTTTTTGGGAAATAGACACACATATTCATGCAGCCACCATGCGTTTTGATTTATTTACAGACATGACCAGCTAAACAGCAATAATACACAGCACAGCGTAAACGAAGAAAGGGAAGGATAAGGGAATGAGCAAGCTGTAGTTGTATCGGAGTTCAAGCTCTGCTTGCTACACCAAGCTGCCCAAACCCAACTCCATATTCACCCTCCTCGTCGTCATCATCATCCTCATCCCTTTCAACTACAAGTCCCAACCCAAACCCTTTAAACGCCGCATTCACTTTCGCAAATCCTTCATCATCCGTGCTAGCCACAGTATGACTCACAGCCGCCTTGTTCCCTTCATCAGGCCTATCCGCCCCCATCACCAACGGCTCAAGCCCACTCCGAATCAAGTACACAAATCCACGATCATACGCCACACTAACCCCCAACGAGAACAAGAACGCAATGCCAATGATTCCACCTTCCAAATGTGTGTTTTCAAACGGCGGTGGAAGCTGATACACGTTCTTGACAGGAAGCGAATGCGAATGCGAGAGGAATGAAATGTGTAATGGTGTGTATCTATGTATGCGCAAGTGTAAGCCATTTGTAAGCGGATTTTTGCGCAGCAAGATACCTTTTGACAGGCCCGTACAACGTCTCTGCCATTCCAGTTTCCGTAAGCCCAAGCTGGGATGCATCTTTAGCGCTGATGAAGATACCGTCGATGGACTTGTCTGAGTGAACATGCAACTGAGGGAGGTGATGTTAGCCTGATAAGACAAACCCACGCAAGTAAGGGCACTCTAAAACACTCGTACCTCTTTATGCAGGCAGTCGCTATCAGTTACTTCTCTATGGACTGCATCTTCTCTAATGAGCAGGAACGGGTGGCAGCCAGGCTTTGTGGGCATTTCATCGCGGCAGTTGGAGTACAGTGCAAGCATTTTTCTTTCGATTGATTTCTTTGAGGCAAAGCACACCACGCGCTTTTTGTTTTGATTTTGATGCTTTCCCCAAAACCCTGTTTGGTGCCTCCCGAGAATATAAGGGTGGAATGGTGTCTCGTGCTTTCTGGCGGGATACCAACGGATCTTATCGCGATTGCATTATATTATAATATTTATACATATTCCATAAATGTGTTTCCGTTATTCAAAACACCACAGTCCCATGAACACATCCGATTGGCAGAATTTCACCAGGCGCAAACAACTCTATTCTTGAGTAGTATTTCCCCTGATGAAAACCCTCAAATATAAGAATCAAGGCTACATTTAACAACGGGAATCTCACCGGTGGTATCTCAGCTGGAATCCGAAACGTTTTTGACATCACGACTTCACCTTCAGGAATGGGCACGTTTCCCCTGACTCTTCAAGTTGCTCGCACACATCGATTTCGTGTTTGGTTATAGTGATTGGTCCAACTTTTACCGTCATCTATTTACGTCATTTATAATAAGTACACGTTGTGGGATACTTTCGTGAACCAGAGAATGCACACCTGAATTCTGGTTCCAACATCAAGTGGCTGAGACAAATCACCAACAACTTGGATTGTCAAGTCTTGGCCTTTGATTGGCGGGTCCGGATTTGCAACTATTGATGAAGGCTCAAAGAATGAATTGTCGATTCCGCAATTGCTCAGCGTTGGTTCATCTTCCAAGATTCGTTGAAGTGATTCAGTCGACCGTATTGACAGTGCAAGTGGTGCTGCCAGTGTTAGCACAGCAAAGGCGATGAGTGAGACAGCTTCAACTTTCATTTCTTATGCTTGTTCTAAGAATCCAAAACAAAACCAATATACTCTCTTTATTCAGGGACCATAAACCATGATAACCAACACGTATATAGAAAGTGAAAGGGAGGAGGGGAGAGAGAGGGAAAACCTCTAAAATCACATACACACACACAATTCAAAACAAAACTCATCGCTCCAAATCCCAACTGTTCAACGTAACACTCTCAAAAGCCTCAAACGGATTCCTAGAAGCACCCAAATTCTTTGTAGCACCACCCGGCAAAGTCGCACTCCCCACCAAAGGCCTTCGCCCAGGCCCCACAGAACCAGCCCTCGCATCCAACACCTCATCCCTCTCAAAATCAAAACTGGGTCCAACAGCCGCCGTCGACGACGCCGACGACTCAACCTTAATATTCCTGAAATTCGCCACACTCCCCGCCAAGTCCTCATACTGCGCCGGAATAATCGGAGGCGTCATGTTCCGCAACAACGCCCAATTCAAGTCTTTGAAGAACGGGTGCAGTTTGACTTCGGCAGCACCCGCTTTGGATCCAAGTCGCTTTGTATCGTCTTTGAAGAGGAGTTTCGTGACGATTGATTTACAGTTTTTGGAAACGTCTTGTGGGGATACGGGGGCATTTGGGGATGAATTGGCGGAGGAGGCAGGGGTGTGATGGAAAAGGCGGTGAGAGAGTTCAGGGGTGGGGAATGTGACTTCATTGTGAATGACGTTGTAGAAGGTGGCGTTTCTGTTGGCGCCTTTGAAGGGGGTTGTTCCGTAGAGCATTTCGTAAATCAGGATTCCAAATGTCCAAAAATCGACGGCCATCGTGTGTCCGTTCCCGCGAATGACTTCAGGAGCAATGTATTCTTCGGTTCCGACAAATGAGTTTGTGCGGAGATCAATTGTGGTGTCAACTACAAATGTGTTGTTTGAGTCGCGACCAAAGGTAAAGGGTTGTTGGACTGTGGATGTTTTGACAAAGGATGGAGCCGTTATGGAAGCAGACGGTTTGGAGAGATCAAAATCAGTAAGCATAATATGGCCACTTTGGTGCAGAAGAATATCTTTGTTGTAAAAGTTAGAGAAGTCAATAAACTGAAGAACACTCACTCTCCGGTTTAAGGTCTCTGTAAATAAAGCCCATCAAATGTAAATATTCCAACGCAGCAAGTACTTCGGCAGCATAGAATCGAGCCTCAGATTCCTTCAGACACTTTCCAGGTCTCAGTTGAAGGGTTCTGTCACGAGAAAAACACGTGTAAGTAAAAATAGGGGATGGGTTCAGCATTCCAAGCTATACAGTCACTGAGGAATCAAGAGATACCATCCTTCAGGCATTCGAAGAAGAAGCAAGAGGAATGGAATCAGTATAGATTGAATTGTGTCTCACCTAAAGAACTCTCCACCAGAACAGTACTCCATGACAAAATACAGGTACTCTTCGGACTGGAATGAGTGGTACAGCGTCACAATGAAGGGGTGGTTTGCAGTCATTAAAATCTCTTGTTCCGCTAGCACCCGCTTAACCTTGTTTCGCTTGAGCATTTCCCGCTTCTCCAGTACTTTCATTGCATAAAACTTTTGAGATTTGATATGTTTCTGATAGGTAATAGGGTGTGGTTAGGCAATAGCGGGTGGGGCCAATTTAGAGCGAGATACTCACGACCAGAAAGACCCGTCCCACATCGCCCTTTCCAATCAACTTTACTTTCTGGAAATGCGAGGGTTGGACTTCGACGCCGCGAGACCGAATAATTGAAACCGATGTTGAACGGCGGATGTTTGGCTGTGTTTCTGAGGAAGTGGCAGACTTTGAAGCAGTTGAATTGGAGGAGGAAGGTGGCAGTGGCGACGATGAAGTGTGGGTGATTGGTGGAAGATCAGACATTGAAGCGGGTGAAGAAAGATGCTTTTGGGCCTTTGAAGACGAGAGAGTGTTTGCTCTGCGGAGGGTTGAGCCAAAGAACGAAGTGGTTGTGCTGGTGTTACTAGTGGTAGTACTACTACTATTACTATTACTAGTAGTGCTACTGTCTTTCTTTAGGGTTAGGGACGAAAGCAGCCGGCCAAAGGGTGTTCTCGGTGCGGCAACTTGGGCCTGAGTCGCCGATGAGTCACTGGATTCACTCGCAACACTTTCAACAATCGACGAGCCGAGCGAATGCCCGATGGCGAAGGCGCAGGTGAGGCGGTTTGCTGCGGCGCCGGAGTCAAAGGTGTGTTCATTTTGGACGTTGTTTCAGCTTGACTTCGTGTTTCGGAAACAAATCGATGAATGAAATACTTAACTCTAGTTTACAACGCAAAAAATAATCATTACATTGAAAAGCGACATGTTGGAAGATTGTAGATTGGCAGAGTCCAATACGCTCTTCGTACTCCATCCCATACTTCGTCCCCCAAGGAACCCATGTCAATCTTTTCGATTGAAGTCTCGATTCCCATATCCTGCAAATCAGACTCACAGATAGCGCAAGAGACTTCGTGGAAGAAAGGATTCGATCCTGACAACCCATTGAAGTAAGAATAGATTCCATCCTCAGCCAGAATATTAGGCAAAAGCTCATGGAACTCCTTGAGAGCATCATAATCTTCTCCGAATGTATCGAAAAAGATTCCATCATAGACTTCAAGCTGATCAACAACATCCTGCCAACGTCCAAACAGAATCTTTACACCCGGCTTCTTGTCCCACCCTTGTTTCAGCATGAATGCATATACATCTGGATGCGCTTCAATGATAGTGTGTTGAGCAACGCCCCGTTCTTGAAGGTACGTATCGATGATTCCCAGACCAAAACCGACATTCAACACACTCTTTCCCGGGGCAGGAGCAATAACCATCGCATGTCTCTCCATCAGCGGCGCCTCCCAGCCCATCATCACCCCGTTCCCATCCTCATCGAGCAGCTTTGAGCCATCCTCCGAATAAGTAAGCTTCTTGTTCAAGTAGTCCGAGGCATCGACCGGAAGCAGCTTCGCCCTTGTTTCCTCGTCCAAGTCCAAGGTGTCACTGTCCTGCTCGCCCTTTCCGAGGATCGCAAGGAGCATTTCAACTCGGATGCCTTCGTTCAAGAGCCGATCCCAAATGTGGTTGTGGCCCTGGGCGAGTGCGAATTCGGCAGCGGTTTTGTGTGTGAAGGTTACTTCGTTCCAAGGGTGGCCGTGCTGGAGGAGGAGCTCAACGGCGGCGAGGCTTCCCGTTTGGGCGGCGTAGTGGAGCGGGGATGCATTGGTCTCGGCGTCCCGTTCGTGGATTATATCCGGATCAGTTGCAAGTAATTCACCCATTTTGGTGAGATCAGGGATGGCGGAAGCTGCAAGGAGTGACATTGCTTTCTTTCTTTTTTTCTGTGGTCTCGTTCCTTTGGAGATGGGACTTGTTTCAATATTAATACTTTATTATTTGAGACATTCCAGCCACTCTCTCCTTCGTGACTCCAATAACTCTACTTTCCCCTTCTCAATATGCTGATACACTGCCCCCCGACCTACAACAACTGAATCCACAGATCCTCGGAAAACCAACTTCACATTCCCCCATGTTGTTTCATCCTGCCACACAACGTCGTATCCACCCTCATTAACCCCCCAAAAAAACATGGAGCCACGTTTCTTTGTATCGGCAAATACAAGTGACTGGTAGTGAATTTCGAGAGTTGATGGAGACGTGTCGGATAAAATGGCCGTAACGGATTGAAGAGGTTTTGAAAGTGTGACTTTGGCTTTTCCGGGCGCGAGTGGGTCGGGGACTGTGAGAAGAAATGTCGTGGCATCAAACACAAAGTATCCGTTCACTTGAGGATGTTTGTCTTGTTGGATTATGCATGGCTGCGTTGAGAACGAATCTTTTTTTATGTGAACGTCAGCTTCTGGCTGTCGCAACCATACACCAATCAAAATGAAGAACATACCTAAATTAATAACCTTGGCATTCGGATCAAATTCGACTTTCTGTATTCGCGTGGGTGTATTATATTTATCAGGGATTCCGAGCTTGACGAGACATTGAGACGTGAGCTTCCATATCCGAACGAGAAAACTCATATCCCGAACTTCATTCGCAAAACTGGTGGACAAAGGCTGTTTTGGAGTACTTGAATTCCTTGGTATCAGTAATCGCGTATCCTGAAGTATGCGCGGAACATCCAGTGGAACAACTTGATTCGTTTCATACTCCAACAAATCCACAACCAAATCAACTCCATCATTCACCAACGCAACAATCATATTCCTCCACTTTTCATGGAACTTCTGTATCGCGAATAAGAACCCTCAAAGCTACAACAAAGAAAAACTTACCAGAAGCATATCCAAACACTCCCCATCCAACAAAACCCCTTCTTCCCCGCCTGGACACCAACCAACATCCCCAATAACCACACAGTTAGCTCCAAACAAACTGGCCGAATCCCAGCCGTTGATCCCAACACCTCAATCAAGCACCCAACAAGAGCCTCATCATACCGACTCCCACCAGCCTCCCCTTTCAGCCCCTCAACTCCCGAACTCAAAGTCGACAATCCACTCAAAGACCCAGTCGGCGTCGTCGTCGTTCCAGCAACCAACGAATCAACCAACATCCGTGTTTTCAGCGTCTGCCGCGGACAGATATTGCATCGTTTCAATACATCCACGCTTATATATCGGTTATTTACAATAGAGGCGAGTAACGCGACGCAAAGCGATACAGGCGCGTCTGAAGGTAAGATTGTTGAACCGGAAGGAGATAACGGTTTCGTGTTAAGGGATTGGAGAATGTGAGGCTTGATGGTGGTTGAAAAGAGGAGGTCTGTTGTTGCATCGAGGAGTGGAGTGTATGTTGTGTGGGTGAAGAGTTGGGCGAGGAAGAAGACGGATGCGGACTTTTGTTTAGTTTAGAGGTTTAAGAACGTTACTTATAGACTCAAAAAAACAACGATGGGCACATACTTGTGTTTCCAAGGCGTCACTTGAAGACAACGAATTTGTCAATGTTTGGATTGGCCCATTCACCAAGGCCGCCACAAGGCCATCGCAAACTTTGGGAATCTCCAACGCAAACACGTCTTCGAAATACAATAGCGTGTCAACACAGTCGTCAATGTCAGATTCGAGTTTCGGAAGGATGGACTTGTTATTCAACAGAATCGACTTTTCAATTGCAGAAACCTCTTTCTCCCAAACCCGTGCTATTTTGAGGTACCAACCAATTCAATTATCTGCCAAGTATATACGTAAGGACTCACATAGCTTCGTATACGCGTCAACAGTATTCTCCAGAAACTCCAGCGCACTCTTATCATTCACCTTGAAGATGTTAAGCGTAACAGTCCTCGCCGCAATCCGCACCATCCTCTCATCCGACGAAAACAGAGCCAACGCTTCCGTGAACAACGGGAAATCCTCCAAATGCTCATTCAAAAAGAAATTGATTGAGTTCCTGTTCAACTTATTCGACAGATTTTTGAGGAGCGTTACAAAGTAATTAAATCCCTCGTCGGATCCGTCTGCCGTCCCCAGAGACTCTGAATGGCGGAAACCAAATCCAGGAAGGGATATCAAGTCGTTCACGTAATTGTTTGAAAACAGTAGAAAGAGGATATAGTCCTTCTCGATATTTTCCGAAAGCAGATTAAAGAACTTTAGGATGGACGATGTGAGTTGGTGTATGATTGGAATGAGGTGTGAGTTTGAGGCAGGGATCAAGGTCAGAATCACAAGATGCGTTTTGAGTTCAAAGAAGACGTCAAAGACATCGCTGATATCCATTGAATCGCATTCAACGAGAGTTTGGCCCAGTTGGTTTAGGGCGGCATTTGTGTCGGAGGCTATGGCGTCCCACTTGATGGAAGCATGTTGAGTTAGTTGAGCTAGTAATAAAGATAAGCTGCTGAGCCTAGAAGGATCTCACCTGTTTCCTCCGCTTTGCATCAGGCACCTTTCGATTTGCATTGATTGCATCCAGGTGGAGTGATGCAATCAGTGCTGTGGCTGTAGTAAGAGTTGTATGCGAAGTGCGAACTATTTGGATGCCTTCCTTTCGTTTTATGATTGGATTTGGAGGGAAAGACGGCGAAGTTGCTGAAGTCGGAGTTGTGGTTGCTTCAAGGAGAGCCTGTGCTGCTCCAAATGCTGGATCCAGCCAGTCCATTTCACAGAGAAATAAAGTAAGTTTATTTACAATACTGTTAATATTCAAGTAATGACGCCTCAGTTTGTTTATCAGAACTCCGCATTAATAATCAACGAAATTGTCATGTGTAAGCTATTTATTTAAGAAAAGAATATAAAAGTGCATCAATATTTGGGCAGGAGGAAATGAATTGTTGAAAGTTCCCTTATACCTACGATAGGTTTACAGAAGTTTCAACATTCATATTCCCCTGAACAAGAATGATTCAATATTAAACATGATTACAAAGCCAAGGCCAAGCAATGCCGTCACGATAAAGGAAGGGAGAGATAAGGTATAGGAAGGCACACAGGATAGCCATGTGGCAGAGGGAGTGAATACATGTAATGTTTTGATTTGTTGGATTGTCAATACGCGAGATAAAGACCGATCCAGGTGCAGCATCAAAAGATTTCATATACTCAAATCCCCTGAACATGGTGAATGTGAAGTAATAAGGAGGTTAAGGTATCGAGGGTAGAAGGGCTTTGTTCATGGGTAAGGGCTCAATGAATCCATGCGAATGCGGCAAGGAGGTTGTCACGAGGGTAGGCATGCATCCAAGCATCCACTGTATTAAGAGGTACCGCCAACACATGCGGTACTAGGTACGTAGGCACAAGGTAAGGAAGGAGAGGTAGTTTTGAAGTTGAAGTTGCTGTTGTTTGCTGGAGGGTTGAACAAGGAATTGCTGGTCCTTTTTGTAGTTTTTTTTTCCTTGGGACGGGTCGGGACCTTTTTGCTTCCTTTGTTTGCTTTCGCCCCAGCCAAGCACTTGACATTTGAATTTTTACAAAATATTGAAAGACACGCGAGGGCCAGACCACTTTTTGGTTTATTGATTCCTTTCTTGGAGGGCTGGATTGCTTGGTCTCTACTTTCTTCTTATTGGTTTGTTGGACTTCCGCTGTTCTATACATTTGTTCTTTTTCCGTTCTACTTGCGTTCTCTTCTTACGCGTTCTCGCAAACCTTTATTGCATTAATATATTGTTTGAGTTCTTATATCGCAACTTTAAATAAGCCAATCATTTTAAAAGCTGGTGGATTACGATTGAACGTATCTTGAAGTGAAGGCCATGTTCGATAGGGCCTCTATTCGTGATAGATTACTTTGTGAAAGTCGATGCCACATTCTCCGCCGGCACTTTGCGTGTGAAGACATGGGAGAAAGATCTCACCATATAGATTGCTCTCGAGTAGGCATCAAACAGGAATATGATAGCCAATTGCCCATTTGCTTCCATATAAACTGATATAGTCATGAATAAACTTACAGACCGCAATGGATTTGAGTGGTAAGAAAGGAGAAGGATGGGGGATTGACATGGCACAAAAAGCAGACAAGATCCCACCAATACCATACACCATCGACGCATAAACTACTAACTCGTAATGAAAGAGCCACTAGGAACACGTCCCAACCAGTAACCAGTGCAATATTGCACCATCCTCCTTTTCTCTTTTCTTCTCTCACAAAATCTTTGGTGAGTTGTCTCGCTTTGCCAGCGCCTCCTTCGCCCCCCTTCATCCAGCACCCACCCACCCACCACCTCACCACCACCTCGAACGCATCGTGAAGACGGGTCCGGATCGCGTGTATAACTCCCTAACCCTATGAGAGACGGGCGGCAGTGACGCTCCTAGGAATGAATTGTTTAGTTTCATTTTGGGGCTAAGTCAAGCTGCGGAGTGTCTGTGCTGGGCCTTGAACGCATGTACACCCTCGGTGCGCTGTCTCTAAGCCAGCCCTAGTATCTGCTATGGCTCCTAGCAGTGCTCCAGTGGTGGTGGTGCGCCAGTGTTTTCGTTTTTGAGTCCGTGGACAGCCACCCTCCAACCAAACCAAACCAAACCAAACACCCAACTTTTAATCCGTATTTAACCTCTTTAAATCCACGCCAGATTTTACACATAAATAGCCATGTCACGAGGCATCTCAAAAGGGGCGCAGCAACAGCAATATAGCACAGATTCACAGGACGATGAATGGGCAGCCGCTCCCACATCCCAAAAGCAGTCTTCTACACAGCTGGATGCATCTCTGCTTGCTCTGAAGAAACAATATCCATCAGAACTCCGCACTCTATTGGAACTGTTTTCAGCCGAATGGACTGAGAGCGATCTGTTGACAAACCTGGAGGAAGTGCATGGTGACGTGGATCTGGCCATCAACAGGATTATGGAAGGTACGGTTGGCTCCCCTATCGTACAAGAGCAATGCTCTAAGCTAGTATCTTCTAGGCACTGCAAGCAAATGGGGTGAAGTCTCAAAGAAGTCGAAAAAGACAGTAAAGCCTGGAAAGGGAAGCTTTGATACATCCGCTGCCGTACCTGCTGCACGTGAGCCACGATCGTACCCAACTGGAAACCACGAAGACTCCACACGAGGATGTACGTTGCTCACATACCCACACAGTTCGACCTTAACACTTTTTACCCTCAGCTGGTCGCCGAGGTGGACGTGGAGGACCACGCGGAGGACGTGGTGGAGCAACTGTCTCTGGTTTGTCCATCTATCCAATTGATCTACGTTCTTTACTCATAGTTAAATATTAGCCTTCCCACGGGCCCCACGTGCTCAAAACGGATTCGAGACTGCAGCTGCCGCAGAGCAAACAGAAGCCAAACATGTTAAATGGGGAGAAGCCTCATACCAACCTGCTGAACCTGCTGCTGCCGCCGCCGTTGAGGGTGGTGATGAATGGGCTGAGTCTGAGACTCCAGCTCCAGCTCCAGTGCACTCTTCACCAGCAAAGACAGCTGCTCCAGCTTCAAAGCCAAAGCCTGCTGCTCCTGTTGCCGCTGCTCCTCAACAAAAGTCAACAGCACCAGCAGGCAAATCATGGGCCCAACTTGTGAAGGGGTTCGTAGCCCCAAATTCAACCTAAATCATTTATGCTCACTTTTCACTCCTCTTTTAGTCCTGATCCTCCACCACCAGCTCCTGTTGTCGAAAAGCCAAAGTCATCCCCTGTCGTTCAAAAGAGCACCTTCAAACCAACCCCACCAACAAAAGAAATCACTGATGCTATGGCAGCCGCTACTCTGGCACCAAAGCCATCTCCATCCCCACGATCTGCCAGTCCTGCAAAGCAAGCTCCTCCATCCCCTCAACACATTGCATCTCCAATCCAACCAGTCCGTGCAAAGTCCCCTGAACCAACACAACAGCAATTCCGATCCGTTTCACCAGCACCTGTTCACCACGAACAGCCCGAAGAAATTCCATCTGTTATTGAGTCAGCTGCCGCTGCTGGAGGACCACCAGGTCTTGCTCAAAAACAACAGCAACCACCACGATCCGCTGCTCCAGCCCGTAAGCTGAACCAGGATGCTCCTGTCATCATGCCTAGCACTGTTGCTCCAACCACTAGCGGACTCCGATTCGGTCAGTTTGCCAGTGAAGAGCCAGCCGCGGAGTTGAAGGAGGAGAAGCCAGCTACTCCAGCTGCTCAGCCATCTGCTCAGCAACAACTTCAGCAGCAGCAACAGCAGCAGCCACTTCAGCAGCAGCCTCACGTTGGTGCTCCAGGCTTGCAGCAAAGAATTCCACAGATTCCTCCACAGATGCAGCAACAGATTCCATCTGGATTCGGTATGCAGTTGGGAGGACTTCCAATGGACTACGGAAATGGTTACGGAAACGACCAGCAGCGTATGATGGTACGACAGTTCTATCCTCCCGATTTTCAAACTAATGCTTTTGTGCCTAGGGTTACTACAACGACCCAGCTTACGGTCAGCCAATCCAAAAGTACGGCGTCAACGACTTTGTCCCAGCTGGCCAAACCCCAGCTGCCGCTCAAACTCAGAGCGCACAGCCAGGTGCCCCAGGCCAGCCAGGTCAACAAAATGCCGGCCCTCAACAGCAGCAGCAGGCCGGTGGATACCCAATCCCATACGGATTCTACCACCCATACTACGTCAACCAATACCAAAACATGGGTTACCCTAACTCTGGCTACGGACAGCCTTTCGTCAACAAGAACATGTACCAGCCATACCCCAACCAAGCCGGAGCTGCTGGAGTCGCTAACCCAGCTGCGGGAGTTGCTGGAAGTGTCGGTGCGGGTGCAGCTGGCGCTGTTGCTGGAAACGCTGCCACTGCTGGAAAGCAGTCTCCAGCCAGCATTGGAGGAATGACCGCTGGAAACCAAAGCAATGTTGGAGGATACGGATCTTACGGTGCTCCTCACTTGTACCACCAAAGTGGTATGTATGACGACATGGCAACTGGAGCTCCAGGATTGGGTGGAATGCTCTCTGGTGACTACGGAAAGAACACCTACGGTGGATTCCAGCAGCAGCAGTTCCAAGGCTTTGGAATTGGTGGTCAGCAGCAACAGCAACCACAGCAACAGCAACAGCCTGGCCAACAATCTGCCGGTCAACAGCAACAGCCAGGTGCTCAACAGCAGGGTGGTGCTCCACAGAACCAGCAGGGACAGAGCCAAGTTGGCGCTGGAGCCCAAGGTGCCAACAAGCAAGGCCAACAAAACGTTCCAGCCAACCGTCAAACTCGCGGAGGATACGGAGGCCCAGGAAACCCACAAGGCCAGCTTGCGGGTGGAAACCCAGCTGTTGGAGGCATGAATGCGTCCTCTTACTACAACCAGCAACAACAGCTCGGTGGTTTGGGCAACCAAAGTGGTTACCAGGGTTACCCAGCCTACCAGCAGCACCAGCAGCCATACCAGAGCTACGGACGCCAAAACAGCAACCAGTACTGGAACGGTCAAGCTTAAAACTAAGGAAGATGAATGATGATGGAGATGGAGTTTGATGAAAAGAACAAATGTTTATTATGAAGGGCATTAGGGAAGATGTTGTTTTTTTGGCGCACGCATTTTGAAGTTCTCATTGGGTTGTTTTTTTTTTGTTCTTGTTTTTCAGTTTATTGTTTTCTTTTCTTTTATTGCTTGTTTTTTTTCTTTTGTGTTCTGTAAAGATTTATCTCGTTATTCCCAATAATAATGAATGATTGATGCTGCTTTATTTTATAGTTACTCTCATTCAGAAAACGATGCGGTCACTTCCACCATTACCCACGCCTTACAGTGGACCTACTTCTGGATCATCTGAAACACCAGTCCCACTAGCAGCACTCAAACAACTAACTGAAGAAACCCTTGCACACACGTCTTCCCTTTCGATGCAACACAAGTCCCTATGCACACTCTTGCGTAGTTTGGTTCGTTAACCCCAAGAATTTCCCTATTTAATACCTGACAACCATTTGTATATTCTCCAGCAACGCGATGAAATCAAAATCCGTGAAACGATGCGAGACCAAGACCCAGCACGGTGGAGAAGACTTGGACGTGACGAATGGGTTGAAGTGAGTCTACACCCTTTTCCTCCCCTTTTCTACCAACAAATTCTCACATGCGAGCAAAAAAACAAAGTAGATGCAGAAGCGGTTTGATGACGATCGTGTGCGGTTGAAGATGGATGGATTGGCTGGTGGTGCTTGTGAAGGAGGTGAGAAAGGGAAGGCTGTTTCGGGACGTCCGGCAAAGAAAAAGAAGAATGTGCGGAGGAGGAGTGATGTTGAGGTTGATAGTGGAGGGGTTGGAGGGGTTGGGAGTGGGGGAAGGAGCAAGAAGATGCGTGTTGAAGAGGAGTTGTTGGAATCAAGTGATGAGAATGAGGAGGTCCTGACTGGCACTTGGAATTCAAGTCATCGGACGGAAACGGCAGCGGCAGAGACACAAGTGGAGCGAATCGATGAGACTTTGGATCCATTCTCAGACTTTATCCAAACCGCAACACGGCAAGCTACATTCACGAACCGTGAAGACTTGGGAATATTTAATCCGTATTTCGCTGACCAAGACGATGACGGAGACGATGCAGATTTATTCTTGGAGAGTGTTTCTGAACAGGATTGGGAGCTGTTTGGGTTGAATGGGGATCTGCAAGAGAATGATGATACGAGTGGAGGAACTACCCCCGCAGCTTCAGCAGGATCACGTACACCGCCTTCGATTTCTTCTACACCTTCGAAAAACGGACCACTCAAAATAAATTAAAAAATCCCATTGTTTCTTGTTCAAGTGTGGGGTTTCGGTGAAACAACTGCGAAAATCTGCCCTTCTTTCCAAAAACAATGACTGCTCCGGGTCGAAAGATCACGTTAGCAAGTGTCCTACGCGATGAAGTTGGCCCACCATATTCCCTGGACGCGTTTCGAAACTACCTCTCTACCATCGAGTACGCCAGCGAGAACCTCGACTTTTGGGAGACATGTTTAAGCTACAGAAGGAGCTACGTGCCTGAACCCGCGCTTCCAAACGTTCCACCACTTCCCACTCTTGTACACAAGGAGGGATTGTCAGCATCATCCACACCAACAGGAAGTCGCAGTCCAAACCAACGACCCACTTCTGCGATTATTTTTAGTGGGAAGCATGGAAATAGTTTGAGTTATTCTTTCAAGGACTTGTTGAACAGCGTGGACTCTTTGAAGGTGGAAGATGCAACTGCGTCAACCATGGGCCCAAAGACCGACAGCAGTCTGTTTGTCCAAGGTAGCGGTAATGGAGGGGGAAACCAACCAGCTCCCCGAATTGCACGCGTGAAATCAAACGACTTTGGAATGTCACGATCAAAGTCCTTCAGCAGTAAACAGTTACCAGGTCCGTACCCCACCTCCACTTCAAAATATACAAATTCCCCATTCCTGTATTCTAACACAATATCAATTTTTTGCAGCAACGGAATCCTTCAAACTCGATCAAGAAGCACCTACCGCCCCATCAGCAAAACCAACAATGACAACCCTCCTCCTCGCCCCCTCAAAACTAAAAGAACCATCAACCCTCTCCCAATCCAATACAACAAGCGGCTCAAAGAGCGTAATGGCAAGTCTCGGCTCATTAGCAAACATGACATCGTCCGTCTGGTCGCTCACAGGATCCACGAAATCACTCACTGAAAACCGTCTTGAGACAAGCGACCAAAAGCGTCAGTTCCTTGAACACATTCTTTCAAAGTTTTTCACTGTGGGTGGGGACTCGGAACTAAACGTTTCAAATGCTTTGTACGAGAGACTTGCCATGCGCGTGAGGGAGTATAATGAATATCAGCCAGACGTGTTAAAACCGATTATGGAGGAAGTTTATTTGACCGTGAGTTATTGTTGCCTTTTTGCCAATAAGCTTTTTTTTTACTCATACCATTTTCCTCGATTGTGGTGGGTTAGATGAAAAACTCTAGTTATCCAAACTTTGTAAAGTATATTGAAAAGCGTGGACTGGATGTGGAGATCGTTTCAAATAGTCCGATTAGCGCAGGAAGCACCACACCGCTAAAACTCTCGCACACGAAATTATGAGTAGCGAGGAAGATAGGATGCAGATGAAGAAATAAAAAGAGCAGTTAGAATACGGAGACCCATTTATATACAAGATACAATCGCGCATTCAACCATACAAAATAACCACAACACTCTCTTACAAAACCCAATCACAAACCCCAACCCCTTCGTAGCCAGAGCCCCCAAAAACGTCTTGCGACTCCCCAAATCAACAGCAACATGCGAAACAGTAGAAAACATATCATCCGTCCCGACAAACACAACCTCCTGTTTATACTTGTGCCCATAAAACACATCCTCCCCAGTATTATTCACGACCCTCGACACGAACGAAGGACTCTTACTCTCCCCTTTAAAATCCCGCATCGTAAGCAAGAAGCTGAACGCGTTACCGTGTCCAGCAACATACACGGCTCCGGTTTTAGGGTGCACACTGACGTTATCGGCGTAAAACGGGATAGCGACTTTTTCAACGAGTTTGAGTGCCCCCGAGTCAAGGTTTGTGCGTTTGTAAATGAGGAGTCCTTCGTTTGTGGATGCGGCGTAGAGGTGAGATCCATCTGGAGAGAACGAGAGACCGTTTGCAAAGTTGATGTCTTTTGCAACGACTCTTTTGTTGTTGTTGTTTTTTTTTGGTATGGTTTTTTGGGTGTTATGTGTGTTAGTAAGTTACCAGATTTTTGGAGAAGGCAAAGAAAAAAATTTAAACCTTGCTTTCTTTGTTTCAGCGTCGTAGTATATAATGGAACCAAGTTGAATCGGCGTGAAGACTTCCAGGATATGTTTAGGACCACTTGTAGCATAAAACGAGCCGTCAGGAAGAACAGCAAGACTATTTGGCCAATCGAAAAACTGTTTTGTTTTGAAAGAGTCGATAGGATCCAGGGTGAGTGAGCCTTTTGTGTGAGAGACGGTTTCGATACGGCCTCCATTTGGGTTGTGGTTTGTGAGAGCAAGAATTGCCGTGTTCTTGTCTTTGAGGGCAAAGTTGAGACCGAGGATTGTCAGATTTGAAGGAAGCGGAGACGAAAAGGAGAGTTTTGAGATTGCCTCGGTCTGTGAATCAGATTGACACGTAAGACAACAAACACTGAAAGTACGAAACCAAATACCTTCAAGTCCAGGGTGTACACCGCTCCATGGCCCGCATACTCTCCCTTCAGGTTACCCATAGTTGGATTGTAGTTCAGGCGGGATGTCATTGGCTCGCAGGCAAGGTACGCAATGCCAAATGCGGGGTTGACAACGACTGTTTCGCACGAGAGACCGAGCTGCGATCCGATGTTGCGACACTTTGAAGTCTTTGGCTGAGTTGCAAGTACTCTGAGGGCAGCTTCGGTTCGAGAGGGAAAGATGCCGCTGAGACGAAGGTGCTGCTCAGCCGGGAAGTATCTGTTTGATGCGATTACTCGATTGGTTGGTTGCTTGTTTAATAGGTATTAGGCTGGTTACTTACAGGATCGCGAGGAGAACTCCGGTTACGATCGTCAGTAATGGCCCAAACATTCTGGTGTGTTCGAGTTGCTCCCAACCTCTTTTTTTTCCTATTCAAGTTCAGTCTCCCATGTACTGTTGGAACATGTCAGTCTTCCCGAAACACGTGTTTCCAGGTGATAGCGTCGAACAAAGGCCTTTTAAATTGTCACTTCGGAAACCTCACCGAAACCACGATCTGTCCATACCAAAAAAGCAGATGTTATATATGAATTTATTCCTTTTGTTACTACTAATTCATTAGTTGCATCGAAGGTTCCAGTTGGACTCGCCAGTATTCGATTCGCCACAACAAAGAAACCAGATCCGAGAAAAACTTTTTTTGAAACAGATCGCGAATGAACCAGCACGGCCACACACATACGCACATGCACAACTGCCTAGGACAGACTAGGAGTGGAACTAGACAACATAGGCGGCTGTCTAAGGGGTACGCACACCAGCAGAGCAAGCACGGACCAGGACCACCATCACCTTCTTTGTTTGAAGTTGAAGTTGAAGTTGAGCGAGGTTGCTCCACCGGCCCAACCTTCGCCCAATCTTACGAACCTCTGCCTCCTCACCAGCCCTACAACCCTGGTCACCTACCAGTCCAAACCCACAACTCGCCTGAAACAATATGCTCAGCCTTGAACGCCTTCTCCTTCCACTGCTCTGCCAGCAACAACAACCCTAACTCTGCATCTTCCCCACTTCAACACAAACTACCAACAGAAATCGTACACAAAATATTCGCTCTCCTCCACCCAACCGAAGCCACAAAATGCCTGCGTCTCTCCCGCGCCTTCTACCGCTGCCTCTCAGATCCACACTTTGCCGCTCTAAACCTTTCAACCTACATCAACATCCACACAAAACTCACGTCTCCAACCTTAATCTCATGCCACGAGTTTGACCGCCTCTGGTTCAAACTCCCTCTGACATACCAACTCGTGTACGCCCAACACAGACTCTCCCAACTCACCCTGATCGCATGGTCAAAACGACACCTCCGCGGCGCGATCCCTCAACCACTCGGCCTCCTCACAAACCTCGTCCACTTGGACCTGTCCTGCAACTCTCTCCGATACTCTATCCCTCCTGAACTCGGAAACTGTACGCGCATGGAAACACTCAACCTCGGCGCGAACGAATTGACGGGAGAGATACCATACCAGATTGGAGCCCTTGCGTCTCTCAAGACGCTGAATATCTCGGGGAACCATTTACGTGGATGTATTCCATGGTCAATTGGAGAACTCACGCAACTGACACACTTGGATCTGAACAGTAACTGTCTGACAGGACTGATTCCATACCAACTTGGACGACTCTTTCACTTGGAATCATTGATCCTGAACACGAACCTGTTGTCTGGTTGGATACCCACGGAACTCGCGAACCTCGTGAACTTGGTGCATTTGGATATCGGTTCAAACTTGTTGTCAGGCCCGTTACCCATCAGTATTGCGAACCTACAAAATCTACGGTTTATTGTCGCGAGTAATAACCAACTCAGTGGGTTGATTCCCGTGGGACTTTCACAGCTCCCGAATTTGGAGTATGTGGACCTGAAGGCGAATTTGTTGTGTGATCCTGTTCCTGTTGGGCTTCAGCATTTGCCAAACTTGGCATACCTCAACCTGAGTGATAACTATATTGTTAAAGCGGATGTGTTGATGGAACGTGTAGAGGCCACGTGGGAGAATGAGTCCTTTATTGAGGAGGACATTGTGTAGTTTTGTTTGACAACACCACCCCTCCATTTTGTAGTAATATTCTGCTTCGTTGATGTTAACGAGCTTCTTTTTTATACCTTATTCCCTATTTCGTTTTTCATTTATAGTCCAGCCGAGTTTTTTGATAGGAACCATGTGTAATATTTGTTTTAGCAGTTATTATAAAGTGCATTATCTCTTCTTATCTTCTTAATCATTTCTTGTTCTATTTTGTCTTTGTTTTTGACGGCGCTGAAAAGAACCAATCGAACTGAATGTGATGTTGTCGAAGAGCAAAGTCCTCCTTGTCCTTGTCCTTCTTACCACCACCACCACATTAACTGTATCTGGCCAACGAGCTCTTCGACCACCTTCAAACAAAGATCTCTTAGCACCAGCACCAGTTCCCCAAGCCAAAGCAGATGATCCAACAATCAAAAACAAAGACAGCAACAACCGGCCCTTCAGCGATGCATTTGCACCAGCTGCCGATCGACGGAATCCAGCCTTCAAAGCAGACCCGGAAAAGAAGCCGCAAATCAATCCAAACGAAAACAAAGATACGCAAGTTGAACATGCTGTCAAACACGAACACAAACCAGACCACCACGACCACTCTGACCCACATCCAGCAATAAACCTCCTTTTCTCTCTATCACTAGTAGTAGCTGCAGGAATAGGAGGTACAACCAGCCCCCCTAATATCAACCCATTTTAAATTGATTTATTAATCTATCTCTCGTTTTCAATCTAGGCGGCAGACTCGCAGAACGATTCCGCCAACCCGCCATGCTAGGAATGCTCCTAACAGGCCTCCTCCTCCGAAACCTTTTCCGCACAATAATCCTCCCCCTCCCACACTCATGGACAACCCCGCTCTGGACAATCGCGCTTTCAGCCGTTACAGCGCGTGCAGGGTTATCCCTCCAAGCCACTGTAATTTCGACAAACTTGGTTCCAACAGTGTTACTTGGCTCTATACCTGTTCTTTGTGAGACAGCGTTTTTGGCGGGTCTTGTTCGGGTTGTGTTTCATTTACCTGCTCCATGGTGTTTCACGCTTTCGTTTGGAGTTGCGTCTGTGTCTCCGGGTGTTGTTGTTCCGTTGCTTTTGAATTTGATGGATAGGCCTGGTTGGAAGGGGTCACGGATTCCGCCTACGTTGTTGGCTGCAACGGGTTTGGATGTCTTGATTGCAACGAGGTAAAAGCAGCCCCCCTCTTCTTTTGAATTGTAAGGTACTCAAAATGAGAGTGGACAGTGGCTTTGGTATCGCACTAGCAGCAGTCTTTGGGCATGCACACGAATACGAACACCCAGACCCGTCCATCCCCACAATAGAGCATATATCATGGTACACGCGAGCAGCTGAAGAGCTCCTCCTGGGTGTTGGCGGCGGCCTCGTCCTCGGAGTCCTCAGTGTATTCCTCGCACGTTCAAAACGCGTCGCAGAGTCTGTAGCAACCATGATTGTCTTTTCCATCACGACATTTGGGATGATGGTTCTCAAGACGAACGGGTTCCCGGGAGCTGCGTCGAGTCTTGTTGTTGTTTGTTGGGCTG
This sequence comes from Rhizoclosmatium globosum, assembly GCA_002104985.1. Taxonomy (NCBI): domain Eukaryota; kingdom Fungi; phylum Chytridiomycota; class Chytridiomycetes; order Chytridiales; family Chytriomycetaceae; genus Rhizoclosmatium; species Rhizoclosmatium globosum. The sequence continues at coordinate 88,280 of MCGO01000131.1, read as the reverse complement.
TGATTGGGAATGGGTGGGAGAAGGATCAGATGGATGCATCAAATAAGCGGTATGTCTTATGCTCATAGTGTTATTTTCTTTCCTCCTCGCCTAACGACAACGAACAATAGCCTGAAAATGATATGGAACCTCGCAGAGCCTTTCCTCTTCCCACTCATTGGAGCGTCCGTCTGTTTCATTGAAATAAGACCCATCGTCCTCGCACTCTCTATGCTCTGTGTATTCATCAGTATCTGCGTTCGCATGACAATCAACTTTTTCACTGCACAAGCTGCATCGTTTTCGATTGACGAGCAGATATTTACTTGTGGGTTGTGGGCGGGGAAGGGGAGTGTTCAGGTATGTGTGTTTTTCCCCTTGAGCTGTAAGATGTCCGTGAGAATAACTAACTCTTTCATAAGGCGGCGTTATCAACTACGACAATGGAGCTTGTGCATCAGTACCATTTACAACATACGGAATCCGATGAATACTCGCGGATCGTGTTTGCTTGTATGGTATCAGCAATTATGCTGGCTGGACCCTTCGCTGCAGCATGGGTGTCAATATTTGGACATCGAGGGGAAGAGTCACCATCACATCATGGAGGAAGGGATAGTCCATTAGACCGAGCAAACTTGGATAAACTCTGATGACATTACCAATAATAAATTATTCAGACATCAAGTGGAAAGAAAATGTGTCAAATTCGAAAGAACGGCCAGTTTGAGATATGGCAGCTTCCCAACGGAGCCTACTCCCGAGTATTCATCTGCCGAGACCATTCGACTAAAGCAAAGGCAGTTGGGCCCAAGACAGTCTTCATTGTGATACCAGGTACCTTACTTACTACAGTACACACAATAACCTTACTAGTAACTACATCGCACTCACACCCACTCGCCCACCTTCTCAGGAAACCCAGGCGTCCTCGAATACTACGAACACTTCGCCGAAAGCGTCTTCAACAACGCCCACCGAATCAATCCAACCCTAAACCTCGATGTCATTGCCCTTCAACACGTGGGCCACTCCCGTCCCGACTTTGCAGCCTCAGACAAATCAAAACCATCAATTATTAATTCATGGAACACTTTCTTCAATCCATCCAAGGAACCACGCCCACTTTCCCTGGACCAACAGATTCACCACAAATTAATCATGTTTGATCACATTCGAAGCCTGTACCCGAAAGATACACGTTTCATTCTAACTGGCCACTCAATCGGCTGTTTTATGACACTTTCAGTGCTCAGACAACGGCCCAATGTGGACAACTTGGTCAAAGTCATTCTCCTCTTTCCAACCATAAAAGAAATCGCAAACACGCCAAACGGGAAAGTGATTCAATGGGTTGCGACTTGGGGCGTACGACATACGATTGCATTCATCGTGATGATCTTACGACCGATTCTCATGTTCTTCCCAATCGTGTTTTACTCTATCGTTGCTCTCTTTTCCGTGAGTCCACATATTCCCCTTTATTGTTATTTGCTCTCTCTAAAAAATTGATTTAGGGAATGACAGGCGCCGCTCTCGAAACAACCGTCGAGAACTTGTTGCATCATCAACCAGGATTCCACGCATTAACACTCGGAGATTGGGAAATGAAACAAGTCTTGGAGCTGGATGAAGAAACCGTCGAACGGAATCATGATAAACTGGTGTTGTATTATGGACCCAAGGATAAATGGGCGGATGAGAGTCATTTCAAGGATATGAAGAATAGGTTCCCGGATATTCAAGCTATTTTGTGTACGGATAATGTGCAGCATGATTTTGTGATTCATTCTTCGGAACAAATGGCCAGGAAGGTTGTTCAATGGATTTAACAATAACAAATGCTGCTTTTGTTTCTTTTTTTTTCCATTCAGCAACCAACCTGCAACTGAATGTCACCCACGACCAAGACAGTGAAGGCATCCGCCGTTCCAAAAGCACTTCCAATTAAGAAAAAAGACGAAGACGAAGACGATTACGCCGATGTGTTTGGCGACCAGGAAGAGAATGCCGACATTGACGAGGACAACAACGACGACTCGGAACCTTCCCACCACATGATCAAAGCTGCAAAGAACACCAAATCAGCAATCGACGACGACGAGGAGGAAATAATTCATGTTGACAGAGCTTTGATTGAACCAGAAGATGAAAATGCTACTTTTGCTTCGTTGGTGAGCTTTCCTGCCATAAATACACTCGATATCTGAAGCTGACAATGCGCACTTGTAGGGCCTCATTCCTCAGCTGTGCGAAGCCTGTGAGAAGCTCGGATTCAAGAAACCTTCCGATATTCAAATAAAGTCAATTCCTCATGCGGTTCAGGGTAAGTGTTCTCACTCTTAGAGAAGGATTTAAAAAACTGATATCGGGTGTCTTTCGAAAGGCCGCGATATTATTGGTTTGGCGCAAACCGGTTCTGGTAAAACTGCTGCTTTCGCGCTTCCAGTTCTGCAAGCCCTGTGGAACGCCCCACAAGCATTGTTTGCCTGTGTTATGGCTCCAACTCGGTATGTTCATAGTTATTTATCAAGTAGTTTGTCCGTTCTGACTTTTCTGTTGATGGCAGTGAACTGGCGTTCCAGATTTCTGAAACCTTTGAAGCTCTCGGAGTTACAATTGGAGTGCGATGTGCAGTCATTGTTGGAGGAATGGACATGATGTCACAATCGATTGCGCTGGCCAAGAAACCACACATTATCGTGTGTACACCTGGACGATTGGTGGATCACTTGGAGAATACCAAAGGATTTAATTTGAAGAACTTGAAGTACTTGATTATGGACGAAGCCGATCGATTGTTGGATCTTGATTTCGGGTATGGTCCTTTTTATTTGAATTGGTCGTTAATGATTCTAAATTTCCAAATGAATGCAGAGCTGAAATCGAAAAGGTTCTCAAGGTTATTCCTCGGGAGCGTAACACGTTCCTCTTTTCTGCTACAATGACCACCAAGGTTGAGAAGCTGCAAAGAGCATCTCTGACTGACCCAGTCAAAGTGTCTGTTGCCACCAAATACAGTACCGTCTCAACCCTGCTTCAATACTACCTCTTCTTCCCCTTCAAACACAAGGAATGCTACTTGGTCTATCTCTTGAACGAACTCGCCGGCCAAACCGCAATCGTCTTCACCCTCACCTGCAACAGCACCCAAAAACTCACCCTAATGCTCCGAAACCTCGGCTTCGAAGCCGTATGCCTACACGGCCAAATGTCGCAACCAAAACGTCTCGGCGCCCTCACAAAATTCAAAAGCGGCGGCCGAAACATCCTCATCGCAACCGACGTCGCCTCGCGAGGCCTCGACATCCCCGGCGTCGACGTCGTCATCAACTACGACGTCCCCCAAAGCAGCAAAGACTACATCCACCGTGTCGGCAGAACCGCGCGCGCAGGACGAAGCGGAAAGTCCGTCACACTCGTCACACAATACGACATTGAACCATACCAACGGATCGAACACGCCTTGCAAAAGAAGCTGGATGAGTATCCGCTTGGAACGGAGAAGGCGAGTGTGCTGTTGCTGCAGGAGCGGGTTTCGGAGGCGGCGCGGTTCGCGCATATGCAGATGAAGGAGGAACAGACGCGGGATCGCGGGGCGAATGGGCGTAGGCAGAGAGAGATTGTTAGTGATAGTTTTGGAAGGAGTAAGGATCAGGATGATGAAGAGAGTGCTCAAAACCGGTTGTTCAAGAAGCCGCGTGCTGATGGGGTTGGTGGTGGAGGTGGTGGCGGTCGTGGCGGTAGTCGTGGGGGACGTGGTGGAAGTTCACGAGGTGGTGGCGGTGGCAGAGGCGGACGTGGTGGACGAGGTCGCAATTAACTTACAAGTGCTTTTTATTTGCCTTGCACTCGTTTTGAATAAAAGAAATTGAGAAATAAAATATATATGAGGATGATTATTTCTGGCTGTGAACGTATGCTGTATTGGAAGGGAGTTTGATACATTGGGGTTGTAGGGAGAAAGTTTCTTTCGGTGCTGCGTGTACCCTGGAATCTCTGCATACCCAGTGGATAATTAATAACATGAAATTACAGTGGCTGATCATCCCTTTCAACCTCTCGGCAAAAATCGACAAACACAGCCACAAACATACAACAAACATGTTTGAAAACGAAAAGACCACTGGACGTTTGGAGACCTGGGAGCTACCCAACAAAGCAATCTCCCAAGTATTCATCTGCCGAAACCAAGAAACCCCCGTTCCTTCCAAGACGGTGATGATCATTATACCAGGTGTACCCTAACGTTTCCCCACTCAAAAAAAACAACAACATTCTGACCACATCTGAAATATAAAGGGAACCCTGGTGTCCTCCAATTCTACAAACCCTTCGCCGAAAGCATCGTCAACAACGCTCATCAAGTCCGTCCTACTACACTCAATCTCGACGTCATTGTCCTTCAACACGTCGGACACTCACTTGCAGACTTTTCCGCCTCTGAATCACACCAAGAATCCATAGTCCATTCATGGAACCGTTATTTTGATGCCAGTGGTACACCAGGTCCTCTTTCGATGGACCAACAAATCAACCATAAACTGATTCTGTTTGACCATATTCGGACTCTGTATCCGAAAGACACTCGGTTTATTTTGTGTGGCCATTCGATTGGTTGTTTTATGACGCTGGCTGTTCTCAGACACCGTTCTCAAGTGGGAAATATTGAGAAAGCGATACTCTTGTTTCCAGCTATCAAGGAGATTGCAAGGACTCCGAATGGGAGAGTTATGCAATGGATATCAATGTGGGGTGTAAGACATGTTGTAGCGTTCATTGTAATGATGATGCGACTGCTTTTTATGGGGTTTCCTGTTATCTTGCACGCAATCTTGGAATATTTCACGGTGGGTATCTATTCATTGCATTACAGTAACATAAACGAGTTAAAAACCACAATTCAATAGGGGATGACCAGCTATGCGATAGAAATCACAACAACGTACCTTTTGTTTCAACAAACCGGATTACATACCTTAACCCTTGCAGATTGGGAAATGAAGCAAGTGTTGGAACTGGACTTTGAAACAATCAAACGCAATCACGATAAACTTGTTTTGTATTATGGGCCTAACGACCAGTGGGCGGACGAGAGTCATTATAAAGATATGAAAGTGAAGTTTCCGGAAATTGAAGCCATCTTATGTAAAGATAATGTGCAGCATGGATTTGTTGTACATTCATCCGGGTTTATGGCAGAAAAGGTTGTTCAATGGATCTGATGTTTTGTTCCCAAGAAGTGATACTTTCTATGAATAATAAAGTACAGTACCTCTTATATATTTTTTCTATGAGACTAGTTCACAATTCTCATATCCCACTTTTTATTTCATAGTTTCTTCGTCCCAAAAACCAAATCCATAATATTCAAAGACAACTAGAGCTTGGCAGCAACAAGCTTATTCTCAGCCTCCTTCTGCTTGGCATACGAGTCTCTCAATTGAGTCTGCTTCTTGATTTCATACCCCGCCACCTGTCTCATATGAACCTCATCCGGTCCATCCGCAATTCTCAGAGTACGCATCATGGCATACATGTACGCCAATGGGAAATCCTGGGACACACCTCCGCCACCATGAGCCTGAATAGCACGGTCAATGACACGACAAGCCATCTGCGGAACAATGATTTTCGCCATCCCAATTTCTTTGAGAGCCGCCTTTGCACCGAGTTTATCAATCTTATCGGCGGCGTCGAGGACAAGAAGACGCGCCTGGTTGATTTCGATACGGGATTCCGCGATGGGGGTTGGGTTGTGGTCCGCAATGAGTTTCCCGAATGTCTTGCGGGAGGGGTCCGTTGTACGAAGGACATGGAGTTCGAGGGCACGTTCGGCCATACCGATTGAACGCATGCAGTGGTGGATACGGCCGGGACCGAGACGGCCTTGTACGATTTCGAAGCCACGGCCTTCACCGAGGATAATGTTTTCAAAGGGGACACGGACGTTTGTGAAAGTGATTTCCATGTGGCCGTGGGCGGCATCGTCGTAACCAAAGATGAGCATTGGACGCGTGACTTTGATTCCGGGGGTGTCGGCTGATGGTTTTGGAAGAGGAAGGATTATTAGAATAGAAATAGGGATTGATTGGTGGTAATGATGTGGGGTGGGGAATATTAAATAATGCTCACATGGAACAATCACGACGGATTGCTGCAGATGCTTCTTTGCGCCAAAGTCCGTCTTTCCCATGAGCAAGTAGACTTTGCATCTTGGGTCACCTGATTTTTAAGAAATGAGATGAGTGAGTGTGATTGCAAGGGAGGCTCCTGGGTGGGGAACAGTGCTGACAAATAGAGGAACCACGCACCAGCACCACTGATCCACCACTTGCGCCCATTAATCACGTATTCCTTGTTCTTCTCGTCTCTCTCGATGCGTGTTTCGATGTTTGTCGCATCGGCCGACGCCACGCCGGGCTCAGTCATCGCAAAGGCCGATCTAATGACACCGGCCATGAGCGGCTTGAGCCAGGCGTCCTTCTGCGCTGCCGAGCCGTACTTCGCCAGCACTTCCATGTTTCCGGTATCTGGTGCGCCGCAGTTGCAGGCTTCCGGCGCAATGAACGAGCGGCCCATCACCTCGCACAGAACCGCGTACTCCAGATTCGTGAAGCCCGGCGACAGCGACCCGTAAACCGGCGGGAGAAAGAGGTTCCAGAGCCCGAGTGCCTTGGCCCTTGTCTTGAGCTCCTCCAGGATCGCTGGTACTCGTGTCCATCGATCCGCGTGGCCCAGGGCGCCCAGCTGGTTGTGGTACACCTTCTCAGCGGGGATGCATTCGTACTCGACAAAGGCTGTAAGCGCCTTGTACAGCGACTGCACTTTGGGGCTCAGCGAAAGGAAGACTGATTCTGACATCTTTTTTGCATCACTGAAATTGTCGGATGAATCTTGAAAAATGAATCGGATATTCGTCACGACTGCTACTCCAGTACAGGCAATAACAGTAAACAACAACCATGCCAATCACATGCAACTCAATCAAGATCCTGCGACAAGAGAGTTTGACTTGTGGCTCGTGTCTGCTGGTCTCCTCGCTTCTCTATTCTTTACTCCCGTCCTCGCCTGCATCGCTTTATGCTTTGCAGACTCAAAAGATATTATATTCAAAGCGTCTTACGGCAGAGGACTTGGATTTGGCTTCTTTATCTGGGGCGTTGCAATGTGCAGTCTATCATGGATGCTCAAATCATACCTCTGCGTCCCCACCTGCCTAAGAAACCTCAACGCAACAAATATATACTCGACATATTCATATTCATATTACGACGCGTCCGGAACCTACTATAAACTATATTCCTACGACACAAACTACAGTTACTGCTCAAACACCTGCAACATGTACCTATTTTTTCTCATCCCCGTCGGAATAATTTGGATCATGATTGGTCTCGTTCACATCCGAACAAGCAAAATCATTCTCAACGGATCCATTCGACGCGTCAATGTCCATCCAAACGCCACAATGGTTTTCATTCAAGCACCTCCACTACAACCGCCGCCTTACCCAACATACGCTCAAGCGGCACAACAGCAACATCCTCCTTATGCCCCGCAACCGCCTTACAACCCCCAACACAAATCTGCTGCTGCCCCCTCTATTCCAGAGTCAACACAGGGCACACCAAACCTTCAACGACGAATGAGTCTCGAAAGTCTTGCACTCCATCTCCAGATTCCAAACTTGCTCAACGTCAAAGGCGGTATCGATGAAGTCATGAATTCGGATCATCAGCAACTCTCGTCGAAATATGGAATCACGAATGAAGAGTTTATCAAGATTAAAGGGTATAAGAAGTTGATGAATGGATGAGTTCAAGACCAGAGGAATCGCGGAAAAAGTAATAAACGCATCCACACATTTTCATATGCATACACCAAGTCTCCATCAAATACTAGTCTCGAATTCAAAAAGCATGAATATACTTTTTGATTTGATTTGCCGGTGATTTACACAGCAATCATTCCAACCGTTCCGTTTTCAAATGCAAGATCAAACCAACTCACCTGGCTTTAACCATGGTGTAACAGCGCTAGCTATTTTTGCTAGTATCTGTTGCACTCCAGTCCTGGCTTGTATTGGATACTGCTGTATCGATGAGTCAAACTTCATAATACGTACCTCCTACACTCGAGGAATAGGATTTGGTTACATTATTTGGGGTACAGGCCTGCTCGCGTTTCTTGTCATACTGTATGTCCGGCTCGATATATTGCCCGACTTTGGTCTAGAATGTTGGTTCTTGGCGCCTCTTGGGATAATCTGTCTTTTCATTGGATGGAGTCAGCTTCGTAATTCGAGGAGAGATTTGGAGGAACGCGTTCATCCGACTGCGATTGTGTTTCCTGTGTATCAGCCTGGTCCGGGGTATGGACCTGAAACAGCAATGCAATATAACCCACCTCAGTACCCAGTGTACAGTACAACAGCGCAATATGGGCAGCCTCAATATCAGCCTTATAGAGCTCCTTCACCTGTTTACATCCAACAAGATTCAGGGGCTGCTCCTTACTATTCCCAGCCACAAGCGGCAGCATATACCGCGTATCCAACGTATGGAGCACAACCACAATATCCGACACCTTTGCCGCCTCCGTCTCCTGTACACTATTCACCATCTCCCGTTCGTTATTCGACTTCAAGTCCCACCAATCCATAGATAAGAACAAAGGACGCACTTGATAGACATTTTATAAACAACTCGAATAATAAACAAATGGTACAGAGCAGAAAAAGAATTGTCACATTGCAAAAAATGCAAAACCAATCAACTTCCCCACCCAACTTTGACCACGTGATAACCGCCGTCGGCGCAATAACAAGCATCTGTTTCACTCCCATAGTCGGATCTCTAGGGTTCAGCTGCATCGACGAATCCAACGTAATCTTCCGAACCTCATACGGCCGCGGCATAGGAATCGGATACATTCTCTGGGGCATAGCACTCATCGCCCTCGCCATCGCACTATACCTCCAACTCTACTTCACATCCGCAATCGGCCTCGGAAGCTGGGTCCTCGTTCCAATCGGAACTGCCTTCATCCTAATTGGACTTGTTCTATTCCGGAATGCGCGGCTTGTACTAAACGGACGCGTTCAACCACGGAACCAGAACCAGGTGACGACTGTGGTTGTGATTGGTGGGCAGAACGCGAGTCCGTGTGGGGGTACACCGATGGTTCAACAGTCGTTTCGTCCGCCGTCGCCATACGATCAGCCACAGTTTCAGCAGCCATATCGTGCTCCATCTCCAGTGTTTTTGCAGCAGAATGGGATGGTTGCGGCGTATCCGTATTCTCAACAGTTTGGGCAACAACCTCCTCCACCGCCACCACCACAGTATACAACATATCCGCAATATGCTCCTCCAACTGCTCCTCCGGCTCCTCTTCAGCCGTATGTTCCTCCTCCAAATCAGTATCAATCCTAAACGAATATTTATTTTTACGAAATTGTATGAAGTAAAGACTGTAAAATAAATCCAAAAAACGAACGGATGCAGTTCCACCAAAATATTAACCCCCTTTGATAATACTCTCATTTCTTTTGGGGACTGAGAATACCTTCGAGTTGAGTCTGAGAGAAGTGAGAAAATGAGCGAACGAAAATGAAACACAACGACAACAAACCTTGAGCTGGACATTTGTCTTTTTCAAGAATGCAATTTCTTCCGCGTGCTTTCTCTCTTCCATGGCTCGCCTCTCACTCTCACGTTTCTCAATCGCCTCACATTTAGCTTTCAGTTCAAGAACACTCTGCTCCAATTGACGTTTCTCCTCCTCGAGCTCCTTGATCTATTTCGCACATTATCATAATTAACATATTTTCCAAAATGATACTCATTTACATACCCTGTTATCCATATCTGATTTCCCTTGCTCAGCCTGCAACGCCTTCCTCATTCCAAACGCAACAGAACTTTCATACAGCGTCTGGTACGCCGCGATCGACATTCTGATTTCGTCACGCACACGAAGGAGGAGCAACCCACGTTCCTGGCATGAGATTGTAACTTGTCGAATCAACTCATCTGTGAAATGACCCCACCCCCATAAGTTAAAAAAGATTTCAAATTGGAATAGAAGCTTGTATTACCAAAAGTTTGCACGTATAATTCACGACGAACAGGATCGATTCCAGTTTCTCTCGCCTGTCGCTTTTGGAGGGTGTGATCCAACTGTTCTTGGAGGTTGATGACGTCAAGACGGGTTGCAGGGGTGCTGGATACTTTCTGGACCCACAGTTGTCCACTTTCTTCCCACTCCCTAAATTTTAAAAAAAACATCAACATCAATATTTCTGGAGTGTTTTTGACGTTTAGAGGGCGGGAAATATATACCGAGGAGGCAAGATGGAGTTCAGGATGTCGTCTGTTTGTGTTGGGGTTTTTGCGCGTGATTTATCGTCGACGGGGGGAAGTTTCTTGGGTCCACCTGCATTTGGGAGGGGTGGTTTTCCGGATTTGTCCGCAGCGCCACCTCCAACGACTTCTTTTGTTTTCAAGTTTCCATCTGTTCGAGAAACGAGGACGGGGTTGTCGTATCGAACGAGGGATTGAGATGGTGTGATCATGTGTTGAGTTTGAGTTTGATTTAGGGAGGGGTCTGGGTCTTTGGTTCTGAGGCTAAAGCTATTTCGATTGACGCGTTATTCTAGAGACTCTATAAGTAAGTTGCAGTTTCTGGACGGGCAACGATGATTTCAGTGTGAAGGATGAAGTGACGTTGGAGTACAATAAAAATTGTCAATCTCTCCATCAAACAATAAACTAACACGCAAATAAATGAAATAAGTAATTAATAAAGAAAGAAGAGAATCACTCGTCACTCCAATCTCTCATGGTAATATTGAAACTCTTTTTGATCAGTCCGTTGTTGTAATCATGGGTCAAATATGTGTCAGGCCCAGGAACAGGCTCAGGCTTCTCATCAAACCGCAGTTTCTAAGCTTGCTTTAGAAAAAAGCAACATTTTCATAGCTTGCTTGGACTTACCGAACTGAGGAAGGCCCCGTGTTGAGCTTGAACAGCCCGTCTGTGTGCTTTCGGAAACGCCTCGTCTAAAACATTCCATTAATGCTCTTATTCATCTAACACAAAAGGGTGATACATACATTCACCAGGTCCCGGTACGTTTTGCGGTGCTGAACAACCACATTAACCAAACCACAACAAAAACACAAAAATACTTACGCGGGAACAATTCCCTCGTCATATGACTTCCAAGCATACTATGCTTCTCAATCCGTCCCTTCGTCTTCAGCGTTTCAAACGCCTGTGCGATTTCATATGCACCTGGAGGTGGAAGATCTACATGGACATAACCGTAATTAATTCATATTGGAAGTAGATGAAAGTTGGGGGTACCTTCTGCATCGTCGAATTTATGGAACCGGGCCGTTTGTGTTCCAAAGACGGGGATGCGGACGTTTTTGGCGTCAGGGTATGCACTTCCGCCTCCACCGAGTGGTTGGACAATAACTTGTGGTTTTCGGCGCTTTTGTTTGATTGGTGATGCGGGTGTGTGTTTGCGAGAGGGGAGACCTGTGTGGATGTTTCCGTTTCGTTTTCCGTTGGATGTGTGAGTTGGTGGAGGGGGTGGGATGTTTGCAATATCGTATTGGCCTGGTCCTGTTTTTGGTGATGATGTTGAGAATGGGTATTGATGTTTCAGAAAAGGTGTCATACCTGGAACTCGAGGCTATTCACAGCATTGACAGACATGACAAATGAGTTTTAGAATACAAATAAGGGCTCGAAATACTCTTAACTGGTTTCGGCTTCACAAACCGCTCACTCACAGAACCAAACGCCTTTGGCCTGGTTCCCCCTGGAGTCATCAACCTCACCCTACGTTCATTCAAACTCATAGTTTCAAACGCTGCAAGCTCATATGACCCAGGCGCAGGAAGCTGTCTGCTCCGTTCCTCCGCCGTGTTATCAAATCGATTCGTCGTCGATCCGAATGGCTGAGGCCTGAACGCAGGTGGTTTATTGATGGTCGCGAATTCGGGATAATATGCGCCTGGAGCTGGGGTTTTCATTAAATCTGTAGGAATGTAATTTGATGGCGCCATGTGGTTGGACGAACTTCCGAATGCAGGTACATTTGCACCGACTAAACGTGGATTCTTGAGTGTTGCCTTGAACTCATATGCACCAGGACCTAAGGTAATAAATTAGCCAGTAGGAACGCTACTTATTCAGATTCGTACCTGGTACAGCCTAGAATAGCGGGAAGTGAAGAAAAAGTCCAAAATTCAGTTATCATTTCCCCCCGCAGAACCATTACCTTTTTCAACGCATCCGTCACAATCTCATCCGTCAACCGCACACAAGGCGCAAGCGTCATAACAGCAGGCCCACTCCCAAACTCTCTCACCCGCATCAACCTCTCCGCCCCAGAAACATCATACACCCCCGGCCCCGGCGACTCCGTAATCTTAAACTTCAGGCCCTTTCCTTCCCTCGCGAAGCGGTACCCGTTTCCTTCGTGTTTATTCTTCTCGACAAAGGACGTGATGAAGTTGTATGCGGGGCCAGGGTCTAAGGACTTTTTGGGCGGGGAGCGGGGGATGAGTTCGCCTGTGGGGGTTTCTTGGTAACCGAAGGCGGAGTGGCCGACGGGGATACTTGGGGGAACGTATTTTCTGCGCCAGACGATTGCGGGTTTTTTGGCGGAGGGTGAGGGTTGTTTCTTGGGGATGATGATTTTTGTGGCTTTTTTAGGGGTCGGGGAGGAGTGGAGGGTGTCGAGTTTTGTTGTTCCTTCGAGGGGTGAGGATTCTTGGGATAGGAAGTTTGTGGATTCTGTGGCGTCGCCTGGAGCTGAAGCGCCATTATCGGCGGCGGCGGCTGCTGTTCCGTTGCTGATAGCTTGGTACGTGATAGTGTCTCCCAATTTCCCGTGGTCCATTGGTTTCTTGTAGTGGGAATCATCACCTCCAAGTAATGCACCCTTCTTTTTCTTGAGAGAAGAAGGAAGCGTGTACGTGTTGGGACTTGGTGTAAACGATACAATATTTTTGAATCGGATTGCGCGAGATTTACCAAAGAGAGAAGCTTTGTCTGGGTTGTGCACGAGAAAGGGTTGCAACGGTGGGTCATAGGCGCCAGGCGATGGGCCGTGGATAACCGTTTCATCAAAGTAAGAAACACGTGGGGCTAAACTCGCGAAAGGAGCATATCTAATATTTTTTGGGTGTCAGGTAAGAACACTGAAGGGGGATTTTCAAGGAAGGGAATCACACCCATTCTCGCCCAAAGTCTTCCCAGCAATAAGAGTAGCTTCATCTGCAGTGTAACAGCCTGGGCCCAGATTAGGGTTAGCGTGATCTGGGTCTGGAGTCAAGAACTTTCTCGCTGCACGAGAGTACATGTTTTCTCTGTTTCTTTTTTCTTGGATTCAAAACCAACAAACGAAAAGAAGAGATGGCGGATACATCGATACCTGAGAAGGCGCTGTATGCCCAGCTCCACCACGGCAGCACTACTACTAGTAATACTACTAGTAACAGCAATAGCAACAGTACCTTCTCCGTGCGCTCCCTCCTCCAGTCCCCTTCATCAACTTCAACAAAAACAACATCGCAATCTGCCTCAACCCTCCTCAAAACAAGTGCAAACATTGACGAAAGACTCAAGGGAAAATCCGCTTTTCTCGACAACCGCGCACGAGACGTTGCCGACCAAGAACGAATCAAAGAACTTCGCCGCCAAAAAAAGGACGGTACTTTTGGAAAACGACGCAGAAAGAAGGCTTTGACGCGAAAGGAAAAGAAATTAATTGGCGATGTTGGAGCGGATTCGTTGAAAGATGCGGGGCTTTCGTGGGTTATCTCCATCGCATTTATCCCTAGTTTTAACCTATTCATGCCTGTTTAGTTACAATATGTTCATTCCGCTGTACAAAATGTGGACACAGTATATGAAGGAGCTATTTGCTGAAGACTGGAATGTCGTGTATAGTTCAGAACAGAGCTTAATCAAGATTTTGCGTGCCGACTACCATGGCGCCGTATTCACTGGTTAGTGCCTCTCTTTTCGTATTTTGCCACAGAATGCTTATTCTCTGCTGCAGTGACACATTCAAAGTGTAAACACCACGTTGGAATCTCAGGAATCATGATCAAGGAAACAGATGGAATGTTTTACATCATTACACGCGACAATGTAGTCAAGGGTACGCCTTTTAAATATGTGATCGACTGATAATTGTAACTAACTCGTACGTGTAGGTATTCCAAAAAACAAGAGCAACTTTGCATTCACCTATGACAATCAACTGTTTACACTCTACGGCAGTCACCTAAAGGGTAGTGCATCTGACCGAGTAACCAAGAAGCTACGATGGAAAAACACGATTGAGATATCATAAATAAAGGTTTATGAGTTCATCATACATAGAAAGGGTAGCTGATACACCAGCACATGCCACAGCGAATGCAGCCACGCATAGCCACTAATCCTCGCCACTTTAACATCTTTCACGGATTTAAGCTCCCCAACCAAAGCACTTAGCAAGGCAACAGGCAGCACCCAACAAGTCTCCACCTTCGAAAGCACCGCCCAAACAGACCCAAATCCACAACCCGCAAATACCAAACCAAGCACAACAACAGACAAAATCCGATCAAACAAAAGCAGCTGCGCCTCGTCTAATTCGTCCTCGTTTCGAACATTCTTTATTCGAACCAGAACAATCTTGCCCAGAACCCGAGGCCCTCCCATGTGCAAATGGCCACGATACGTGCGCTCGCTGAGGTGGTACGCACTTGATGCAGCCATGGAGACGAGTAGTGCACACGAGATGGATGCGAACCAGCTGTCTTTTCTGGCTTGCCTGAAGCCGTAGACTATTGGATTCAGTGCTGCAAAGTTGGACAGCGTGAGTATCCAGTTGTTGGCACGGATTGTGTACTTGTTGTCCCGAGGCATTGCTTCGGATTCTGATTCAGAAGTCATTAATTTTCTAATTTCTATTACAGTTAAGCATAAAATAGTTTTCTAAGGCGATTCCGCGTCGGCTTCTGTGTTTGCTGCAAATTTACCCCTATTCGTGATCCATATTGTTGCACAGAGCAACAAAATGATAGGAATACACATTATCAGCAACGCATCCCCCGTTCCCATATGCGGAGTCCCAAAGTGCGCAATAGCAAGAAACACCGCACAAGTTCCAACCTTAACCCCAAGCCCCATAAAAAACACACGACAAAACCCAAGCAAAACCCCCGTCACCAAAGTCAAAAACACAAAATACGCACTCACAGCCCACGCAAACACCTGGACAGCAACCTCCCTCCCAAAAAAATGCTTCTCCGGATACAACCCCGTCTGCATCATCAAACTCGTTCCCGACGCTGCAATCGCAATCGAAATATGCAAAAAGTAGTGCCCATACCCACACACGCGCATCAAATTCCTTCGCGTTTGCATCAACACTCCAAACGGGATCGTGAAATACGTCCACCACATCACAAACAGCGTCACAACACACGCAACAGCAATCTTACACGCCTCCGGCGAAATCGATCCCGTAGTCGTGTCAATCACAGCCGCACCCAAACTGATAAAACTCTCTCCAATCACAATAATCGTCAACGCGCCGTACCGCTCCCCAAATGGATTGGATGTCTCCCCGGCGATGGAGTTGCGATTTCCGAAATGTATGGGAAAAAGAACTCGCAGAACATGAGGACGACGAATGTGGATGCTGTCCATTCGATTGTTGGGGGGCCGTAGACGGATGTGATGTACCATCCGGCTTGGACGAGAATTGTCAGGAATATCATGCGGAGGTTGTATACTCTGTTGACGGAGTCTTCGAAGGCGGCGCGGCCCAAATAGAAGGACACGTAAAATGCGCGGAGGAGGATGAAGCCGTATAGGACTTGTGTAAAGTTGAACATGAAGGCGGGGGGGACGCCGGTTCCGATTGTAAGGATTCCGAGAATTTGGCCGAGTGTTCCAATACGGAAGAAGACGTCGTCCGGGTCGTAGGCTGTAAGGAACCATGTGAAGTCCATCCACGCCATCCAGTTTGAACTGAAGGTTGTGAAGAACATGAATATCGCTAGGTCAATGTTGAATCCTTGGAGGACCATGTGAGTGAACTGCTCGGACGTGATTGATATAGAAACAACGAGGGTTAAGTCAAAAAGGAGTTCAAGGGGTGTTGCTGTTCTGTTAATCTCATGTGGATCGCGTGGAACCATTTTCTGGTAGAACGTGATGGCGTTGTACACCGTCTTATCATTGTTGTTGATATTCTCATCAATCGTACTCGGGGTTGTTGTTGGTAGTAAAGGAGACTTGATGGACGAATGATGCGCCATATCTTGGATTTACGCGTTTGATTTACAACACATATTGACGTTCATCCAATAAATAAACCATCACAACAACGTTGCATACAAAGCCGCATCATAAAACCGCCCCCCTTTCCATCCATACCTCCTCAAAACACCTTCCCTCTCAAACCCATTCTTCTCCAAAACCATGCAACTCCCTAGATTCTCCAAACTCGCTATTGCATACACCTTCGCAAGCGGGACATCTGCACAACGCGGATTTATAGCAGACAGCGGTGTGACAAAGTCTTTCATGAATGCAGATAGCACACTCGTCATGACCCCTTTTCCCCAGTATTCCGGGGCCAACCAGTACCCCAATTCAGCAGCATGTGCTTCAATGTCGGTTGGGTCTTTGAAGGTTAACCCGATTGTTCCTATTGCGGTTACAATTGTCCCGTCGTTGTGAGATACGATCGCGTAGGATGTGAAGAGGGAGGTGGGGGATGAGACGCGGGAGAGGAAGTCGTCTGCTGCTTCTTGGGTGTATGGTTGAGGGATCTTGTTTCGGAGGTGGTGGGTGATTGCGGTGCCTGATGTACCGTTGAGGAGGGTGAGTAGGGCTGGGGTAAGTTGTGGGCTCCAGGTTGTGATTGCTAAGGCTGGGAGGGTATCGGATGTGTGGGGCACTGGGATCCACATTTCTTCTATTGGTTCTTTTATGGTTGTTTCTTTAGGGATGGTTTGTTTTTGTTTCTTGAGTCCTGGCTGACGTGATATCATTCGATTTGAGAGTGACAGAAGTTTGAGATTTAAGCAGTAAGCTGCTGATTCAAGGGTTTAATCAAAGGGTTTAATAGAGTCCGTCTGGTGTGTCATCACATAAGTGGCAAGAAAGTACAGTATTATATGTTCGCGTACCAGATACGATCACATCCAGTTTGCCACAGTAATTCTTTTGTTCTAATATTTATTTGTTCATTCAGAACTTCTCTCCAAACCCACAACCAAATAACCCAAAAATGCTCCCGGACATCCCAGGCCGCCCCGTCACCGAGCCCCAACTCCGCGACCTCCGAGTCCACGTTGCAACTCTCTTTGGCATGGAAGTCAGTGACCGCAGGTCTCCATCCCCGCTTACCTCTTAAACCAACACCACACCAACACAACCAACAACTCAACCACCCAAAAAAACAAAAACCCAGAGACCCGCGCTTCCCCGGCGCCCAACCCGTCTCATTCAACAAATCCCACCTCTCCCTCCTCCAAGAAGAAAACTTTTTCGTATCCGAGAAGGCGGACGGCATCCGCTGTCTCCTCGTAGCCACGCGGGATGCACGCACGGGGAAGTATGACACGTTCCTGGTGAGTATCTCTCTTTCTCTCTCCTGTATTGGAGGCTTGGACTGACTGACGGAGGGTGTGATAGGTGGATAGGAAGAATAGTTATTATCAGATTCATATGCCGTTACCGCATCCTGAGAATATACATGCGTATCAGAGGGATACTGTTCTTGATGGAGAGCTTGTGCTTGATGTGGAGGAGGATGGACGGGTGAGTTTTTATTTGTTGTTGGTTGAAGGGGGAGGGGGAAAGTCACTGACGACTTTGTATCAAAAAAAAGCATGTCCTCAAATTCTATCTGTTTGATTGCATGATATCGATGGGGACTAGTTTGATTGAGAAGCCGTTTAATAAACGGTTGGGACGGTTGACGGAACATGTGTTGAAACCGTATGATCGACGGTATCGTGAGGATCGCGGGTTTGGCGAGAGTTTACCGTTCAAGTTGAGTTTTGTGCGATGGGTTGTGGGGGGGAGGTGCAGAACTAAATAATACGGATGCACAGGTTGAAACTGAAACCGTTGCAGTTGGCATACCATGTTGGACAGGTGTTTGAAGATATACCCAAATTGAAGCACAAGAACGATGGAGTGATTTTCACGTCACAAGAAGCACCGTACACGATTGGAACGTGTCAGAAAATGTTGAAGTGGAAGCCGAGTGAAGAGAATACAGTGGATTTCAAGTTGGAAGGGCCGGACATTGATGGAAAATATTGGATCTATTTGTGGAGAGGAGGGAGGGAAGGGCATGTGTTGCATGGAGAGTTTCACTTGGATCAAGAGTTGGCAGAAGAGTTGAGTTTTGATATTTTTATTAGCAATCTGTTGTTGCATTGACACCCTCTTATTTTCAGGTGGGAACGGTATCCTCCAGGGTATGGCAAGATTATAGAATGTCGGTATGACCCAGAGTGGCCGGGGGAGTGGCGGTTTAGTCGATTCCGAAATGACAAGGAGAATGCAAACCATGAGACTGTGTACATGAGCATTATGGATTCGATTCGGGACAATGTGAATCAAGAAACAATTGTGAGTCACGCGGGAGTGATACGGGAGCAATGGAAGATGCGAGAGAGTGGTGTGCGGTATTGAATATACTGAATGAATAAACAAATAACTTCAAAACAAAACAAACTAAAAAGCAATGGAACTGTTGAGTGACTTTGACAAGAGCCAGTTGGTTGACAAACAGGGCACCACGGCATCAACGACCTTGAACCACATTGACGGCATCTTAGCCGAGCTAGTTCGAGTGCGAGGCCTAGTCTCTTCAGCCTCAGGAGAAGAGTCAGAAGAGTCAGAAGCCGCCTTACAATCGCTGCCTTTGTTCTTGAAACGAGGCCAGGCCGCCTCGCTCGAATCGCACAAGTCGCTTCATTCTTCCGCGTCCAAAGTGGCAAAGGCAGTTGAAAAGCGATTCAAACAAGATGCGAACTTGGACCTGATTTGGAATCCACGCGCTCTTTCAACAACAACGAAGGAACACACTTTGAACAAGGCGATTGAGCAGCATTTGATTAGAGAAGTAAGTTGTTTTGTTTGTTTGTTTGGTTCTTGCTAGGAGTTTCTTGCTAGGAGAGACAGCTAGGTGGTTGTTAACTAAGAACCACACTCCCAGGGCCGCTTCTCTCTCGCTGCCCGCTTTGCCCATGAAGCCCAACTCTCTTCTTCTTCCTCACAAACAACGGAATCCTCAGATGACGCCCTCAACGCAAAATTCAACGACATGTTCTCAATCTTGTCCCACATCAAACAATTCAACCTGGATCCCGCCATCAACTGGGTCAACTCGCATTCAACTCAACTTGCTCACATTGATTCTACTCTCGAATTCTCAGTTACCAGGCTCCAGTTTTTGAAGCTGCTCTTTGGTGTCGCAGGTGTCTCGTCTGGGGATCGGAATGCTGCTCTGCAGTATGCCCAACTCAAGTTTAATGCTTTTAAGGATCAGCATATGAAGGGTATGTTGTGATTGTTATTGTTTTTTTGATTTTATGTGTGCGTGTCTACGGGCGTGAGAGGAGTGATCGAATATTTGCGAAACAACGTTGTGGAAGGAGGCACAACTGTCTTTTTTTTTCTGCCGAAGTTGCAGACTGGCAAGCGTAGCGAGTGTGAAGAAGCAAATGTGAGCGGATGCGAACTGATTTTTCGTCTAGTGACTCTTCAAGGAAACAGATACACAAACACTCTCTCAGGAAACGCATCATACATAGACTAACCATTGCATTCAAAAAATAGAAATCCAAAAACTCATGTGCTGTCTCCTATACACTTCAAAAATCAACCAATCCCCGTACAAAGCCCTTACAGAAACAACAGCCTGGTCAGATCTTTCCCACCAATTCACTCGCGACTTTTGTCTTCTCCTCTCCCTCCCCGCCGAATCCCCCCTCCACACATGTATCTCTGTCGGTGTCAATGCTCTCCCTACCATCATCAAAATGTCCAGTATTTTGAAGGAACAGAGTGGTCTTGAATGGAGTTCTACAGGCGAACTTCCAGTCGAGATTCCGCTTTTGGATCGACAGAGGTTTCATTCAGTATTCGCGTGTCCTGTTTCAAAGGAGCTTGGAACCAAAGAGAATCCTCCCATGGTGAGTGTAGTGTAGTGTAGTGTGTGTGTGTGTGTGTGTGTGTGTGTGTGTGTGTGTGTGTGTGTGGATAGTTTATACCCTTTTTTTTACTTATTCCTTGTGTAGATGATGGTTTGCGGTCATGTTGTGTGTAATGAGTCATTGAAACGGCTGGGGAAGGGAAGTATGACCAACAAGTTCAAGTGTCCATACTGTCCGTCGGAAGGAAAGGGAGAACAAGCCATCTTGATTCATTTCTAATGAATGTTCGTTCACTCTATTCTTTGCTTTCAGTTCAACTCTTTAATAATATTACGTCGGTGTATATTAGTGTTTTCATTTCTACTGTTGCCAAGTCTTGCTCTGCAGCAAATAAATCTTTGGCTCCATATACACCTCAATAGGTAGTTTGACTCCATACACAAACTCCTTTGGTCTCCAGGCAATCTTTCCCTTCAGCACCTTATCAATCGATTCAGCAACCCATGCTTTCCAGCCACCAGGTCCGAACTCCACCTTCACTCCCTTCAACCCGTGAATATGCCCAGGAACCTTGAACCACTCCCTCCCATTATCCTCACCATCATCACCATCTTCCCACGGACCCTCTCCAAGATGCAACTCAGGCGTCGACGTCAACAAATGCGTAAACCCTCTCTCAACAAACTGCCTATCCTCCACAAGCCCTTCCTCCTTACTATAAACCCACCCCTCCCTCGCCCCCAACTCCATAAACCTCGACGCCCCCGTCTGACACGTATACACATCCATATGCACATACGGCAGCACCCCAGAACCCTCATTCGGCGACACATACTGATACACAGCCCGCATCGCAACCCCACCCGGATAATTCCTCGCCGACACATCCACCGCAACATTCACAAACACCAGACTCGCCAGCACCGCCACGGGAACAACCACGCCCGCAAGCACCCTATGCAACCCGCCCGCGCTCCCCGTCGTGTTCTGCGGACGCGTGCGCGCGGTGAGGGTCCCGAGACGGTGGATCCGCGTGAGTGCGAGTGCGGATGCGAGGTTTATGAGCGGGAGGATTGGGAAGAGGAAGCGCCATTCCTTGTGCCCTACGCAACTCATTACGGTTGTGAAGACGACCGCGGGGGAGAGGAACCTGCGGACGCGGTGGTCTTGTGTGTATGCGTATATAGCGAGAGGGTAAGCGAGGGTTGCGATTCGGGGGAGGAGGGACGTGATGTATGTGTTTGGAGGGGATGTTCCGTATTCTTTGGATCGGCCTTGGAGGATGTTGAAGAGGAAGACTTGGTATTCGGGCCACATTGGGGTTGGGGAGGATTTCCAGAAGAAGGTGTCGATGGCGAGTGTTAGGGGAGGGAGGTGATGCCGACAAAGAGGCAGGTGAGGATGGCGGGGAGGAGTTGGATGTGTTTGTAGATGAATATTTCGGAGAGAAGGATTGTGCCGAGGAGGGCGAGGAGTTCTAGGCGGAATACGATGGCGGCAAAGAGGATGAAGGATATGAGGCCGATGCAGTTTAACTGTTTGGCGACGGCGGCGGGATCTTCTTTTACTTTCTTTCGGTTTCGTTTCCGATTGCCGTCATTCAAAGAGAGTGGAGGACCTATTCATACGAGAAGTTTCAATACATACCTTCGATGTACCTCGAAGTCGAAGGGAATCACTCACTGCCAAAGATTCTATCCCTTTCCTTTGATTGCTCCACAACTTCCGCATACGTAATCGGTTTCCACGAATAAATCCAACTAGCAACTCCATAATTGACTAAAATCATAGCAAAAGTGTTGGGGATGTAACGCGATCCCCAGAAAATAAGGTGGAACTGTGTCAAACAAACAATTCCAAAGAAAGCAGATACAGTGTGTCCAAATACTCTTGCAGCAGACATTCTGATCATGCGGAGGGAGTGGACTGTCAGGATGGCGAGGGCAATTCGAGCAATATAGAGGTAGCTGTCTGTTTGAAGGACCGTTGTGCCGTCACTGGTCATAAACGAGATGACTGGATGAGTGACTAGCTTGATGAAAAGCGGGCCAATAAAGGTTCGCGGTACAACGCCAGGGAAGGACTGTCATTGGCTGATGTCAGTGGTTTATCACTAGACAGCTCGTTGCTCACCATGTGATCGAACTGATCCAGTCTGGAGACAGGCATAAGCATCAAATCGTGGATAGCCTGGATATTGAAGGACTCCTCTACTTTGGTGAAGGGGGCTGCAAACACTGCATAAACCATAAACCCAAGAACAAGAGCATCATACACAAAGCCTATAGTTTAATAAGTACTTACTACTAATTAAGCAGCTACAATTCAGTATTACCAGGGATGATAGCAATAAAGTCCAAATTGTTAATGTTTTGTGGATCGTCTGTCAACAAGGCAGCATTTGAGTAGATTGAGACCAAAGGAGCAGGCGGCTTCTCGTCCTTTTCCGTTTTAATCTCTTCTTTCTCTTTTGAGGGTTCCTTCGCTTCTTTTGGTTCCATCGTTCTTTGTTCTCCAGTTTCGCTGATGAAAAATGATCTATCAAAGCAAGTTTGGGGCGGCAGCGATTCCTGAGACTTGTAAGGCCCACGCACGCACAACCACCTTAGAAGAACTCTCCCTAACCCTAAGTATCTTTTTAAAACTTAACTAGTGGATGTGCACAGCGTTGTCTTCTCAAAGGACAAATACAACTCATCATCGACTGCTTTGATCGATGCAGTTAGTGGCACAAAAGTCTCCTTCAAGCAGCTCCTCCAATCAATTGATGCCCTTTCTGCCGCTCTCTACGCGTCCCTTGCCTTCAAAAAGTGGAATGTCGTTGCAATCTTCTCTCCAAATCACATTCAGTTTAGTGTGGCTCCTCCTCCATTTCAATTATTACAAACTGCAACGGCCCATGAGTTAACCACCACCTCCTCCCCTTCTTAATCCATCTTAATTATGGCAGATATCCAACAATTGTGCACGCTGTTCTCAAGGCCGGCGGGACTGTCTCCCCCGCAAACCCATCCTACAGCGTGAACGAGCTTGCCTTCCAACTCAAAGACTCTGGCGCAAAGTACCTTTTTGTCCACCCAGCCGTCCTCGAAACCGCCCTCGCTGCCGCCCAAAAAGTCGGAATCGCTGAAAAGAACATTATTCTCCTTGATGAATCTTCCGTCGTTGTGCCTGGACCCTCGCGTAGAACCATCAACCAAATCTCGGCTGCAAACAAGGTTCCGGCACCTGTTGTGAAACTCACTCGGGAGGAAATTATGCAGAGACCGGCGTACATGTGTTACAGCTCGGGAACGACGGGTCTTCCAAAGGGTGTTGAAACTACACAGTATAATGTGATTGCGAATACCTTGCAGTATGATGCGTACCAAAAGAAGTCCAGGGAAGTGATGGCAGGAGATGTATGGACAGGCGTTCTCCCCTTCTTCCATATCTACGGAATGGTTGTTTCGTGCCACATTGGATTCCACCAAAGCTGTGCTGTTGTCGTGTTTCCAAAGTTTGATTTGACAAACTGGGTCAACTCTCTCGTCAAATACAACGTGTCTGGAGCTCACATTGCACCTCCGATCGCTCTTGCTATGGCTAAGCATCCTATGCTTGATGATTACAAGTTTCCAAAGCTTCGTTGGATGATGAGTGGTGCTGCTCCGCTTGCGCCTGAAATTATCCATGCGGTTCACAAGAGACTTGGCGTTGTTGTGAATGTTGGGTATGGGCTGACTGAAACCTCGCCTGTCACCCATCTGCTGCCCGCATCATGTATGTATAGCCTTTTTTTCTGAATTTGCATGACTGAAATCTTTTGATAGTGGCGCTCAAGTATCCCAACTCCATCGGTCTCATGATCCCAAACATCGAAGCCAGAATCGTCAACCCTGATACCGGCAAAGACGTTGAACAAGGGCTAGAAGGAGAATTGTGGGTCCGTGGACCGAATGTCATGAAGGGTTACCACAACAACGCGAAAGCAACTGCCGATTGCATTGACAAAGATCGCTTCTTCCACACTGGTACTGCTCATCTCATTCTAAAAAGTGAATAACACTTCTCTCTCAAGGTGACATTGTCAAAGTGGACGAAAATGGAATGTTCTACATTGTCGACCGATTGAAGGAACTCATCAAGTGTAAAGGATTCCAAGTCCCACCTGCCGAATTGGAGGCCTACTTGCTCGAACATCCAGCCATCGCTGATGCAGCCGTTATTGGAAGACCCGATGAAGCTTGTGGAGAAGTACCACGCGCGTTTGTTGTCTTGAAGGTGATACTATCCGGAATGATTCAGGAGACTAACCCATCTCGCAACAGCCAAACGTCAAATGCACCGATACTGAAATCATTGAGTTTATCGACGCAAAGGTGGCTCCACACAAGAAACTAAGAGGTGGTGTGGAGTTTGTGGCGGAGATTCCCAAGTCTGCAAGTGGAAAGATTCTGCGTCGTATTTTGAGAACTCAGGACGCTGCAAACTTGAAGAAGGCGAAATTGTAAAGATGTGGGGATGTCGATGGATACTTCTTATTATGGAATACTGAGTTCAATATAAGATGTTATGTCCCTTTCCATACACGACCTCTCCTCGTAAACGAATACTTTCAGTCAGCTGAAATTCTATTCTAATCCTTGGTCGGAAGTAACACGTACGAAACCACCCTCTTATTATCTAATTACTGTGTTGGGATCGACAACAACAGTCTTTTTGCGTGGAATCCACTTGTATGATAACACTTTAAGATAATAATCTCTTGTTATTATAAATCTCTCCGTTGCTAAAGTGTGAGATGGTCCAAAGCAGGATAACGCTTGGAGATAGATTCAAACAAGACTACCAGGTTACCTTCAGCTTTTTTAGATTTACCACCAAGACAACTTTTCGGTGTCACCCAATACACTTCCGATGATTTAGCAGAACAATATGTCATCCAATGAGCACAGTTTTGTTGAGCTGAAGTACTGTCAATCTTTGTGTGATTATAAAATGGATTTCTGATGGTGACTTGGAATGCAGAGATGGTTTTCGTTTTTGAATTCCATATGAAAAAGTCATATCCAGGGTAATTGACGGACTCAGGCACAAATAATGTTGATCGATTTGGATTGAATGAAGCAGTTGGGGGCACTTCGTGTCCAATAAAGCGAACAATCTCCAACAATTCAACAGATTGTTTGCGGGGTGCATCTTTCGACAAGCCTGTCTGTGTTTTCACTTTGTATTCGAATGAGAACTTTTTTGAGACTTCCATGGTTACGATCAAATATTTTGCCGAAATTTGACTTTTGATGTCTTGTGTGTAATTGCCCTTCAAGATCAGTTCCGTAACCAATGCAAGCGGGGACAAGAGTCCTTGACCATAATAAGTTATCAGCGTACGTCGAGCAACGGGATTTAGAAACTCATTACAACGTCCTCGTTTAGGTTGAAGAGTGACATCAAATAATTGGTCGTCTCTTCCAACCAATAAATCTGGGCAAGGAAGTCCGAGAGCTATGCGAGCAATACACTCCTTGAGATTCAACATCTTTTCAGCAGTTAAGGTGTCACAAAACTTTCCATGGCTACTACCCATCTCAATCATCCGGTTTTTGCGATATTTCCTTGTTTTATCAACAAGAGAAGCTTCTGGTTGTGCCCACAAAAGAAACAACTCGTACGGAACACCTCCTGACATAGCAAATTAAATATCGATCAATATAATAATCAAATAAATACCTGTCCAGTATAGTGCATCCAGTGCCTCATCTGATTTGGGGTCAATTGTTTTGCCACTCTTGAGTGGAAAATACTTGCACCAAGCTCCAAACTCATCGTCA
This sequence comes from Rhizoclosmatium globosum, assembly GCA_002104985.1. NCBI lineage: Eukaryota > Fungi > Chytridiomycota > Chytridiomycetes > Chytridiales > Chytriomycetaceae > Rhizoclosmatium > Rhizoclosmatium globosum. The sequence goes on along the minus strand of MCGO01000131.1, from coordinate 62,285 downwards.
TCAAACTTATGAGAAGCGATATCATGTGTAAACCAGTTACGTAACTCCGTTGGAAATCCTTCATTATTTGCCGATGCCGAAATAATAACTTTGATGTTCGAGCCACGTTTTTTTGAAAGGTAGTCGATAATGGTGAATGGAAACTGGTCCACAACAACAGAGCGAGAGTAGAATGCATTATATTGGTCGCATACAATAATCCATTGCAGGTTCTTGGTTTGGATATAGACAATCAGGGCATTGAGCATCATCATCATTTTTTCTTCCTTGTCGCTTTCAACGATTGCAGAGCACCATTCGACAATATCTTTTCCGCTGATGTCTTTGTCATCAAAAAACGTCATTACCAGTTCCCTTAGAATATAACCAAACTTATCGATTTTCCATTCGGCACAATCATGGATGTAAGTGACACGATAAGTAGAGCGCAACAGTCGATATTCTGCGACCAAGATATAAAGAATGTGACTTTTCCCGACCCCAACCGGTCCGCTGTTCTAAATTAAAAATTCATTTGACCAAAATCACGTTTACCGTAAAAGAAAGCCAGGATATATGTCTGTGTCCATCTCCAAGAAAGCTGTCTTCAGTGCTGTATACGACTTCCTGAAAACGGTAAAAACGGAGTTGTCTTGTGCTACGGCGAAGCGCTGGTTCAACCGATGCGGAGTTACCAACGGGAGTGAGAAGGAAGTCCTTGGATCATCCAGAGCTGGCAAAATGTGATCCAAAACGAGATTTGAAGCTCCTTTCCGGCGCTTTGCCCTTTCTGTAACGGCGAAAGTGTGGTTGATGGCTGTTTGTGACTGGTGGGCAAACTCCACAACTTGAGAGAAGGACAATAAGCCAGAATGAGGAGGGAAAGGAGTCTCAGCGGCGGCAAAGTTTATAGACCGCTTCATCACTGGTCGTGGACGATGCTCGTTGTTGGAAGATATGGCTGAAAGCATTGTTGAAAGAAAGGAGAGAAATTGATAAAAAACTCGGTTCATCATGTCTATTATCTCTGTATGGAATAAGCGTTCCACAAAATCTATTTATTTCGGAATTGTGATTTACCAGGTTTGGGCACTGGAGTCTGATAGTTTGTCAATTCAGACTCAATGACATCCATTTCAAAGTCCCACAACCCACTCCCACAAGTCCCTTCACGTTGCCGAAGTATAACAACACTCCATAAAACATTCAAATCGATCGACGGTTTTTTGGTGTGCGTGTATTTTTCGTTCACGAGACAATAGTCTGGAGTTTGAGGTGATGTGTGTGGAAAAGCAAGTTCGTAGATGCTGAGACTTTCCGCGTCCATCAGTTTTATAGAGATGTCTGTGTATTTCCGATCTTCAATGTCAGAATGCCAGGTCACATCAATTCGATCACCCGGTTGTGGTTTTGTGGAACCATCAAGATTCTTTATCTTGAAGCTGTTCGTGACGGAGGCTCTGAACCTTGCAACGTGTTTCATCGGATCTGCTGCAGCTTTATTATACCATTTTTTTTGGTCCTTTATCGGAAGTGATATATATGAAAAGTCCTTTTCTTGCTTGATTGCCATGTTTGAAAGTAGATCCGCAACGATATTCTTTTCGCGTGGAATCCAGTTGTATGAAACCACTTTAAGGGAATGAGATGTTATCACATTGATCGCCTCTGTATGCAACAGTTTCAATTTGTCGTTCTTTACGGCATACCCCCCCCCTTTCAGTTGTTCATCGATGGACACTCTGATCCAATACAAGACGATCACCTGTTCAATAACGAGTTTACTGTCGCCTTCAACTGATACATTTTTTCCTCGATTCAGCGCTGCTGCTGTTTTCAGGCCAATAATAAGGCCTCGGTACTCTGCAATGTTATTGGTTCCATCCGGTGCACCATCGAATTCTCCCACTTCAGCAATTACACGACCGTCTTCATAGATTACTGCTGCTGCGCCGATCTTGCCAGGGTTTTCTTTGCAGGCTCCGTCAAAGTTGATCAACAGCATTGTCACTGTACAAGAGCGACTCTAAAAAAAGGAATCTATTCAATATACACTTATTTATTCCTATACAATTTCACGCAATGTGATAGTCTACCGTCTTCAACAATTCCGCTTTCTTCTCTTCGAATTCCCTTCGCGTAATAATGTCCATTTCTTTGTCCTCCGCCAAGTCCACTGCCAAAACGCCATCCAGATGATCCAATTCATGCTGAATCAACTCTGCCTCGTCCCGCGGCAGTTTCTCAACAACCCTCCATTCGCCCGTATTCTCATCCATCCAACGCACCGAAACACTGTCGCACCGCCGCACACGAACCAGCAAATCCGGAAAACAGAGACAATCGTCAAACATCTTAAACGATTCGACTGAACGCCACGTGATTTCTGGATTGACCAAGGCAATTGGGCCCTTTGCAACCGACCAGTCCAAGTCCCGTTTCAGCGACGCCTTCGCCTTATTTAAATCAGGGTTTAAATCGGAGTTTAAATGGCGCAGATCGAGGGCAACAACCCGCTTTGGCACGCCGATTTGGGGCATTGCAATCGCCCGTCCAAAGCCATTCAACAACCGGAACTCGGTTAGAGTTTGCTTGAGCGCCGCGACTTGGCTGACAAAACTTTCACTGTGCAGTTCGGTGCGGAGAACTGGTTGGCAGATGCGTGCGAGAAGGGGGTCGCCGAGTCTGAGGATGTTGGTGGACTTGCCCATTCTTTTCTTGCTATTTCAAGTGAGCTCAGCGAGTCCAGACACAATCATTGAAACGATGGAATCGCGGTGTATGACCCCTTCTCACCGCTGTTTTTGTATTATTTAAGTCGGACTTGGAACGCATAGAAAGTGAGCCGATAGGTATCAAAAAATTAAGGAAAAGAAAAAATGTAAATAAACGACGGTTTGGGCTCATAGTAATGTTCCAGATGTAGCCAAGGACGGCTCGGTCCCCAGTTTCGAAGTTGCACCGATTTTCCAACTCGAACCCAAATTCAGAACATGAATAACGCTTGATTCACGAGCCGATGATGTTGCTTCAGAAGTTTTTCCTTCAACAATTTGTTTAGCTCGTTTGAGGTTCGTCCTTGCTCTCTTGTCTTCCCTTTTCTGGTTCAGATACAAAGCAATCTTCATAATTAACAGAATGATAGAAGCGCCTAGCATGAATATTGTTTGCATAATAGCTTTGTGTCTAAACCAGAACAGTGGAATCGCTAGTGTACCGACTGACTTGTCACCTCCAACCACTACCCATTCAATGATTATTGCCACAAGGTACATCATATTTGCCGCAATTCCGTATCGACTAACAATAAGAAACCGAGGATCAAGAGTCTCATCAGATCCAATCCTTGTTTTCTTGTGTATAAAGACTGAAAACGCCCCAATCAGCAGAAAATCAAAGAGCGCTGTACAACCCATCGCAATAGTCGGAAGAATAAAATTGAGTGCATATAATGAATCATATCTCAGTGAAGGAGCAAGAAGCAACGCCGCGGGAATAACTTGAACGTAAATAATTGGTGCCAGCATATCAAAACCCCTTGCAATCCACGATACCTGCGACGCCACAGTTTCAATAATATTTTGACTCCGTGCGTATGAATACTTGATATATGACAGCTGAAATGTTGCATTACAGATCCCAAGGAGGAGGGTACCGTATCCAAAGTCGTCCTCCGTTATACCATATTCAGTGAACTTGTGAATTAGAGCCATGATGAATAACGTGAGCCCCATAAGAAACAGCGTCAAATTGAATGCGTTAGTCATTTTTTTGATGTTTATCCCGACTCCCTTTTTGTATGACTCAAGAGGAACATAGGCAGCGACAATAATTAGAAATAGAGCCGTTATAACCACAAGCGCTTTCGTTAATTTCTCATGAGCTTCTATTTCAGCAGCATCAAAGATCAGGAAACTGTTGGACGACAAGAGCGGGTTGTTTTCCCACATACTATAAGAAATGTATTAGCCAAAACTTCAAAAGTTGAATAAAGGCTTACATGGATAGAATTCCATTTATGCTGTATAGCTCAGCTGGGACATATCCACTCAGATTATTATCGCTAAATCGTCTGCGTATGTCCGTTAAGAATCAACTCTCTTAAAATAAAGCACTCACATTGTTAAAAGTTGTGATAATTTACCAAGTTCGGTTGGAATAGCGCCCGAAAAAAAGTTATTACCCACGTCTCTGTCCAACAAATTAGAATCCGTCATCAATCAATCTAAACCCTCACATGTTTTGAATGAGAGTCAGGTTTCCAAGAGAGGTTGGCAGCGATCCTCGGAGCTGGTTATTATTTATATCCCTGAATGATATTAGCAATGCTGGGATTACAAGAATATCTCTTACAAGCCTGTGAGCTTCTGCAAGTTACCGATTTCCGATGGTAGTGTTCCAGACAGATAGTTCCATTCCAGACTTAAAGATGATAGCTGTGACAACCTCCCAAGTTCAGTTGGGATTGCTCCAGTTACAGAAGTAGATGATATAGCTCTGATTCTCTCAGTAAGGCTCAATAAAGTCAAAATTAATTTTTTACAGATATTCCAAGTTTGTTAGTCGAGCCAGTTGCGATGGAATGGTTCCATTTATTGATAGACGTGCATTGGGTGCTCCGAGTCCCGTTATAACCCTAAACGATAATCAGAAACAAGCAACAGAACAGATATTAATTTACAATCGCTTTAAATTCAATAAAAGTCCCAGTTCTGTTGGAATTGGGCCTGATATACTTCCTGGTGGTAACGAAATCTGACTGCATTTAAAACTTTAACATTCAATAATAAAATATACGGATCCGGATTACAGAAGTGTTAGTTGTTGTAGTTGACTGATTTCCGAAGGTATGCTTCCAGTGATGTTGGTTGCGATCAAAGTCCTGAATTTTATTGAGAACTTCATTTTTTTTGCAGGAAGACTCACAAGCCCTTGAGCCATGTCAGTTGAGTTATTTCCATCGGGAAAGGTCGAGAATAATCGGGTCCAATCAGGCGTCTACTCAAAAGAATTAAAGTTTATCGGGACGATCGTGATCTCAACATACAGCTCTGATACATTTCCATTTGAACAATCGACCGCGTTTGACGTACGACAACATTCATCTCCAGATGGTATCCAGTGATATAGTCCATGGAGCAAATCACAGTCCGTCATTTTTGGCTTGCTGTGAAGGGTGAAGTATTTCCAACCAAGAACAATGGCATCTTTCCCTCCATTGTCTATCAAAGGCAAATCAAAAAACATAAAATAGATTGTGTTTTTTTAATGATTGGCACTCAAAGGAATCACATCAATTCTCGCCGCTGAGATTGCTTTCATTATGTTACTTCCAATACCCCATCCCGACATAGCTTTACTTATTTCCAAAGGAGAGGTGCCAAAATCAACCCAAACAATGTGCATTCTTTATTCACTTATGTGATTTTACAGCTCGCTTCACTCACAATGAACACTTAACAAATCATTTTTAATGAAACCTCTCTGATAATCATAATATTTTATTAAGCAAAGAAGCAGGAGCAAAACACAAGTTCATTCGTTCAATTGGCACTGTTTTTGAATGTTACGAATGAGTTAAATTGTAACTTTTTGACAGTTTACTCACCAACAATGCGACTCCTTTGGAAATCCAGTAATCTTGAGGTTTATCTGTGGGGATATTTACTGGTACTATAAAATTGGAGGACTGCCCAGTTGTTGTTAAAGTTCCCGCCCTTGCAGAAGTTTTGTAAAGAGGGCAGACGTATAAGCCTCCCTCTCTTTGTACCACTTGACTTGGAATAAAACGCAATAGGGGCATAGTCTGACAGTTTAAGTTAAATTGAATATCTGGCATTGAAAAACACATAAACACATACCGAAAACATCTCCATTGGAAGCGAATCTGATAAGACACGTCTCTCTCGATCCCATCGAGCACCTTCAATGAATAAGCCCCGAATTAAGACACCATCTTCGTCAGGATATAGCTGACTAGATCGTGGAAACCCAGAATATCCCTGTGCTTGTGAGGTGCTTGGTGCAGTCTTAAACATCCTCATTTTTGCTGTGACAGCAGATACATCATTTACAATTCCTGGGTCACCCTCCTCATACTCTGAAACTTTGTAGGCAAACATAAGACTATCAATTGGAATATTGTACTTTCGTGCCATATTTTGCAAGACTCCTGTCAGGAACCCTTGAGGGAAAAAGAATCCTGGCAACCAGAAACATGGAGGTTGACCGTTGTTTATCCAGGTGTCCAATTCACCAATTCTCAGGTGTAAATCTTTCACCCATCCTGCAAGTGGCTTCAACGACGGGTACGCGGCATTTGCCCATGCCTTTGGAACCTCGTTGTTCAATAAGCTTTGATAAACCAATTCCAACTCGGCACTCATTACAACCAAGCCCTTCACAGCTTTGATCAAGTAACCTAAGCTGCTTTTGACAACTTTCAGAAGTTTGTTGAACCTGTTTGATTCTTGCATCAACACAGTGCTTAGAGAATTCAGCATTCGTCCATCACTTCCTTTGGCGAACAAGTCAATCGAGTTGCCATCTCCAGCCCCAGTTGCTGCGTCCTCAATAGCAAATAAATCAATGTACAGAAACTCAGGCAGTCCGTCCAAAATAGTTGTCGCAACATCCATGACAACTTCTTCGCTCGTCTTTCCGCTTCCTCCACTTACAAGCCTCGGTTGTACATCAAGTACAGTCTTGACAACTCTTCGTGATTCTTGAAGTTGGTAACTGATGTTTGCGTTTTCATGCATTCCAAAGATACTTGGTTCTTCAGTGAATGGCATGGAATCAATGTAGTTCTTGAAGCTGTTTAAGTCTCCATCCGGTGGAGCAAAATAAATACCAGAAGGTGAGAATTTATACGAATCCTGTATGATGTTTGGTGTGTAGTACTTGGCGAGAATAGAACGGACAGTACGACGATCCCAATCATCAGTCACTCGGCCTCCAAACGTGATTTCACCTGTAAGATATAAAAGAGCATCCCAAGGAATCTGCTTATTGTCAAGCAGAATATTCTTTAATATTGTGATTGAAACTTCCAGGTCGCTGTTACTCCAGTCGTAACAAATATTCCAGCCGAGAGGCCCAAATTTCTCTAAGATCCGTTAATAACAATTAAATTAACTAGCGTCAACTTACTTCGCTCTTGAATAATGGCGTTGAAGAAGCAAACACCAAAAAGAAGTTTCTTGAATTTAACACCCTGAGGCGGATGTACATCAAACAAGTCTTTGGAAATGTCTGCAAATGATCTTGCCAAATTTGCACGAAGACCCTTCGGTGGCTCATTTGTAACTTTCACTCCATCCTGTAGAACAGAGGAGGGGAATACTTTCGATGGCATTGACGACAAAAAGAGTCGGAAGTTGTGATTCATCTCCATGTCGGCAAATCCTTTGATAATGGTCTCCAGTCTATTCATCCAGCTTGCAGCCAAGTGGCAATTCTGAAGGAAAAGCCAATCTCCCTGCATTGTTGCTCTACGAATTAATTCCTCGGCAATAGGCCCTTGTCCCTGTCCTAAAGAAATCATATGCAATCGATCTTGCATGTTAAATTCCTTGCTGGCTGCCATTTTCATCAAACCAGCGATGGGATCGGAACCAGAAGACAGAATGAAGATCATGGGGAGCTTTGAAGTCGTATCCTTATACACTTTCACTAAATCTAACGGTGGGATATCAATGAATTCTTGACCCAGGTTCCTGCTGACAAAGCTGATTATTGAAGGAACCAGTTTTTCTTCTCGAAGAATCTTCACAAGCATTAGCCGCTGAAAGTCTGTTAGCATTAGGATATGTTCACTCGGAATTCGTTTGCTGTATGGATCGGCACATTCCATCATCTCATCCCATTCTGCACCGAATGTGTAAACATGCTCTTGGACACTCTTGAATGTCTCCACTGCCAGAGCACAGTCACATAAATTATTCCAAATCATATCAGTGATAAACTGACTTTCAGGTTTAGGAGGGTTTTCTCCGTTCAGTCGATTACTTCCACGAATAAAGAAGTTCCACTCATTTTCAGAGATCGACTCGCGTTGTCGCAAAATCGCCGCACAAATCATGAAGGCATAAATTAATTTATGCGCTTCAAACAGTCCTCGTGAAACGTTGCTGAAAATTGAGTAAGTTGTGTTTTTACATAGAATTTTGATTCGGACTTGTAAATCATCAGCCTTTTCACTTTCTGTAATACATTGATTGAACAAATTTTTGAAGTATTTGAGTGAAAACTGGTACATAGGATCAAGCTCTCCAAGATCTGCAATAACGAAGTAAAGGACGGATCCTCGAATTGCAACAGGTCTATATTTTTCACGAGCGAAGTTGATTTCCACTTCAGTTTTCTCCGCAAGAGCAACTCTTTCTTTGATAGCTGCTGAGGTGACTTTGGATTGGTTCAGCGTGTTAATCAGTTCTTCATCATCAAGGATATTCCCTTCTGAGTTGAATAAGAGCTTCAAAATTTTCTCTTCGATGTCTTTGAGCTGCTTCTTGTCGTTTGAAATGCTGACAATTAAGCTGTTCCTCTGTTCCTCCAATTCTGGCCTTTCAATTTTTACAACATCTGCGAGAAGCTGCCCTTCTAGTCCTTGCTTTGTGACTGTAAAGTTGATGATGGTAACTTTGATGCAGACTTCGGGTAAATAATGCGGGTTTGCCAATTTTGTTGTGATGTAAAGTTTGAAATTTCGATCGTACTCAACAACCGAATCTCCAAGTTTCATCAACAATCGCCCACCTTGCCTGATTGTTTGTTTTAATAGAAGTGGTTCAATCGCCGGATCCAACTGTTCGCCCACATCTTCCATCAAAATTGCCTGCCCGGTTCGAACCGCATTCTCCAAAGACCGCAGAAACTTAGAATCACTGAGCTTAATTATTTTTAAGTTCGTTCCTTCCATCGCACGAATCCAGCGATTTGCTTGACCCTGTGGATCAATCATTAACGGCCATCTGCGTCCTCTGGTTACAAGAATTCCATTCTCGGTAGAAAGCTGATCAGAAGGCAATCCTTGAATGTTCCAATCACGAACAACTGCAGGGTCTGCTAAATGGTCCAAAATATTGAAGTGTTCTGAAACTGGAATTCCAATCTCTTGGCATTTTCGAATCCACAAAATTATTAGATCCTGTCTATAGTTGGAAGTAAATGCGCCATAATATGCGACTGACGCTGCACACAAGAACATATTTCCAACAAGCGCGTCTATTTGAGAAGAAAGCGCTTCTACTGACTCTGCCCAACGAACTTGCTCATCCGCTAGTGCAAGTGTCAATTTGCTCGCACGAGCAAGTCTTCGAGTAGTCTCTTCCATTTTTTCAGAGAGTACTCTCTTACTTTTAATTGAGGCTTCGTATGTTTCTTTCAGTTTCGTTAGCTGATCCTCGACTTCTTGTAATGCTGCTGTTTTTTCAGCCAGCTTGGCCATAGTGGCTTCCAGAGTAGTTTGGGCTTCTTCCAAGCGCTTTTTCTTTGGCAAAACTTCCTTGAATACTCGAGAATACTAGTGGGGTATGTTAGTAACAATCGTTAACTTTCAATCACACTTACAATGTCCATAGCTATCACCCACATACACATTGATTTACAAGCTCTGCTCACTTTTTCGACAGATTCTGGGTTAAAAATAGGATTTTCAATGTACTTTCTCAATTTCTTTGTGATGGATTCGGGGATGTTGTCTTTGTCATATTCGGCCATTTTCTTCATGAGCTGTGGATCAGAAAGAAGCTTCTTACTGCTTTCCCAATCTGGCTTAACTTTAAATAGAATACAGATCGCTTCCAATACTAGCAGTACAAGATCGGGCGGTTTCGAGAAAACTTTCAATTCAGCAATATCTTTTTTTTCGAGCGCATCCAAAGCTTTATAGGCTGCATTCAGGGCTGGTAATGCTTCGTCTAAGTCTCTTTGAGCGTCTGCGGCAATTGACTCTGTGACAATAGCTTTATCTCGGACGATGGCTTCTTCATCTCCTACGACTTTTCTAACACCGTCAGCCATTTCCTGGTCTTTCGCAATTTTCACCATCAAGGCCTCTACGTCTGTGGCTTTCTGCTTGAGCTCCGGGCCAAGTTCTTCTAGTTCGATTTGCATATTTGCGACCAGTTGGTTTGTCTCCAAAAGCTTGCTCAATCCATTCTTCAGACGATCTCTGGCAGACCCTAGCTCCTTTCGTTTTTCATGAAGCATAGCCGTATACAAGTTAATAAGCTCCAGGTATGATGTTGGTGTCGTGTAGTATCGTCGACGAAGCTCTGCGTAGAAGCGCTTTGCAGTAGCTCCAACCGATGCATGAATCTCAACGCACATACTCGATATTTTGTCTCTCATATCATCTGATCCAAGGTCAACGAATTCAAAGAACCTTTTGGAAACTGACAACAAAGCATCCTTGGGCCATTCGTCGAACCAATCGATTGTCTGATAAAATGTAAGACAAGGAGCAGAGTAAACTATAAACACTTACGGAGCAATTCACTAACGATGGAAACATTCGACATCGATTTCTAAATGCATCTCCAACTGGACTTGTAGCCAAGACAATGTGCAAATTATCTCTGACTCGATTAATAAAGAACTGCTGCACTGAATCCCGATCTTCTGGCAGACCCTTTTCCCTTGCTACTGGTCTCAATTCTCCTAAAATCTTCTCGCGTTCGTCGAACTCAAACAAATTAGGTACTTCTCCTGAGTTCAATATACTGTTGATATCCTCCAGGAAAGTTTCCTTCTTGATTTGGGTATCGGACATGAGGAACACAGTGTTTTTACCGTCCACTCCTGCAAGGCGATACAGCCTTTTCAAATCCTCACGCCATTCTACCGTATCATATGTTCGTGTGAGCTCGATTTGAATGCATTGATAATCTGAAATATGGCAAGCAAGCCTGGTGAGGGATTGTTTACCACATCCACCAACACCAACCAACAGGGCATTTCCTCGCGGCTGTCGTATTATTCTAGATATACGTGATACATGTTGTTTGGCGTCCATGAAGAAGATGAGACGAATATCTTTGCTATGCGTTACGTTGTATTCTTCAAGGTATTCTTCAAGCAACGTGTTCATGACCTTCATGTCCGTGAACTCAATATACTGCCGTTCTTCAATAGGTACTCCTCTCTTATGAAAATCTCCGAACATGATTGGTTTCTCAACTAGAATGTCCTTTGGTATATTGACTCCAAAGTTGCGATCAACAAGCTCAGAGACAAGTTTGAAGAAGAATAAGCGATCTGGTTCATCAATCAACCGATCATGAAATACACGCGAGGATTCATGAATAAAAGCTTTCGCAATGTCGGCTTTAACGCTGACATTGGCAGGTTGTAACTGGAGAATACCTTGCACAACTTTCGATAGATCTCGCAAATTGAACGTATAGTGAGACTTGGCAGGAGTTGGAAGCAGCTGAGTGCACATACTATGATATATTTCAACTGCAGAGTTTACAATTGCATCTGTTGAAGTTTTTACTTCTTGAGCGAATGGCTTAAGGAATCCCTCAACAATTGATTTAAATATTTTGGAAAGAGACATTTCGCTTGGAGCAGGGATGTTAAGCATATTAAAATGACGTAAGAAACGAGGTGTCACGTTGTTACGACCTCCGCCAGGTGGCGCACAGCATGCAATTAACTCAATATCAACAATTGACTTCCAAATCAGCTTTTCTCGATCGTAGAATCCCCCAAAGTCAATAAATTGGCGAATGAGCTCAATTGGAGGTTGAGATCCATACGTGTCGAGTTTGGGCATATTTAAGTCATCAACAAACAAAACGATTTTGTTGAAACCATTCGGGGCACCAAAACTCTTTCTTTTCTTTTCAAGCTTCAATTCCATAATTTGCTGAGTTTGCTCGCTGTTCGTTTGTGCTGAAAAGTTGAGTGGAATTGGAATGTATCCTTTGGGTTTGCTAATTCTGTTAAGAAGGTCTTGAACAATGACTGACTTTCCAACGCCGGTACCTCCAGTAAAGAGTGTTCTGAAGCTATTTGTCAAAAGAGCTTCGAGTAAATATGCATATTTGACTGTGTCCGGTGTTGGAACAATCATTTGAAAGTAAGGTATATCTTTCGAGTAATTAAATGATGGCACTATGTCTTCCCAGACACTGAATGTTCGACGCTTGATGTCCACATAATGAGCAAATATGGAATTCGATGATGGCATCGAAAAATCAGGGATAGGGTGACCATCAATCATATCCCGCAAGAACGTGTCAAATCTTTCTTGATTTCCATCCGCAAGGTTGCCACCAATTGACCAAGTGTAGCAAAACACAAAAATGTGGTTCAAAACTCCTCTCAACTCCATTATTTCCGCCTTGAAATCAATTTCATCCTCTTTGGCGAGAAACGTGGACAAAAGGTTGCAAAGTGACACAACGAGGTTGAAGTTGACGGATGGCACAAATTCTGTACAGCTTTTTCTGACGAAACGAAGGCCCTTTTCAACGTAGTCGTGAAATAGCATCCGTAGGTGGTCTTTGGCATCGTCTTGGACGTAGGATGGGAGCTTTCGAAGCCAAGAACTGAAGTAAGGCCACCATCCAAGACTTGCAGGATCCATATACACCATTCCGCAACGAGATACAGTTGCAGGAGACGCGACCGCTAAATCCATTACTTCAAACAACATGTGCATGGTGTTGTTCATTTTGATTCGTTCGCCGTTGATTAACGTCAGCAGTTTGTTATCATCTAAGACTGTGTTCATGTTTTCAATCCAGAGAGCATCGACAGGGCCATCCAAGACTGTCCATTTTTCATCTGGGGTGTCATCCGCAACTTGAGCCCTAAAAATGGTTCCAATCAAACCATCTTTCCACTCCATAGTTGCTAGATTAAATTGGCCATAAAGTTCCGTCATTGCAACACACTTTGGATTCAAAACCCAGGTTTTGACTTTCGCAAAATCTTGATTATTTGGATACTTTTCTTTCAGCAGCGTATTCGCGTCTCTGAGAATTTCGTAACAAGTAGTTTTACCACCACCCGTGGGCCTATAGTACACAGTGAGTCTTTTGTAAAACTGAATCAAATGTCTCACCCAACAAGCATAACACCGTGTCGAATCCTCATAGTTTCGTAAAGCTGGCATATTCTTGTTATAAAGGAGTCCACAACTTCCAGCGAACGCTCGCTCATAACATCTTTGAACGCATTAATGAGAAGGCTGAAATCTTTCTCGATAATGACAACCCCAGGGAATAGATCTTGTAGAATACCGGCAAAGAGGCATACATCTTCCTCCAAAAATTTGGGAAGATTAGAATCTCTTAACGAACGAATCAAAACCACTTCTTCAACAAGTTCTGGACTTGCTCGCTTAAGTGCACCAGCCATTATCAGTACGGATTTTACAGCTCGCATACTAATAAGACGTTTAGCACAGTTTGTACAAGAGAATTTACGCACCCGAAGTCATAATGATCTTGTTGCGAAAGTTGTTCTGAGCAAAGCTTGTATAAATTCACGACCTTCCCTGCAAACTTTTTGGCACTCTCAAATCCTTCTGAAAATAGCATTATTTCCGCGATGAGACCATAATCTGAGGAAAATTAGTTAGACTTAAACTTATTCGAGGTCCCAAACCTGGAATCATCATAGAAATAGGCCGGAATAGAGCCTTTAAGTTATCTGGAAGCTCGGTTCTTCCCGCGTATCCTGGATTCATTGTAATAAACGCTGCACATGTGTCAATTAACCGAATTTCGCGTCCCTCAAAGTTGAACTTAATCGCCTTCATATCTTTCGCAGCTTTGATGGTGAGTAGCTGTTGGGCTATGACAGACAACACTTCGATATCAATTCGATTGAACTCGTCGAAGCAAGCCCACGCTCCAGATTGTGCCAATCCAGCAAACATTTTGCCCATCATTTTGTAATCCAAGCCATCGGAACAATTGAATACCACACATTGCCGTGCAAGAGCCTTCGCGAGATCCTTGACAGTTTCCGTTTTTCCAGTTCCGGCTGAAAAACATAAGAATATCAACTACAAAGATACTCTATACGTGACAAACCTGGTCCAACGGGAGATCCACCCAAATTGAGTTGCATGGCTCCAGTCAAAGTCAAATAACACCTGTCCGTCAGTGGCGTAATTACAAGACGAGGTGAACATCCCAAATATTCATAACCTAGTGTTATCATTAATGCCGTAGAAACTGAATTCAAAACATACCGTACGAAAACACTGCGGATGACATTTTAACATTGCATGTATCCAAATCCATATCCCTAGTATTACCGTCAGATATCATAGTATATAACGACTTCACGTACCAGTAATATCGGAGCTGCTTTGTCCACTCAAAGTCCGCCAAACCTGTCACTCTGGCTTGGACTAAACCTTGTACAATATCACGATTATGAACATCAATAGTTATTAACGCCCCAAGGATTGCACGTTGAATTTTCGTTAACTCCCCTCGTACAAGTCCAGCCAATTGTGACAAATTATTGATGGAATCTTGTTTTAATGTTGTAAGCGCTTTGTTGGGGTCAGGCGATTTGATCGCTTCACTGACGTCCCGCGTCCAAATGATTTGGTTTCCAGTCACAACAACTTGGCCTGCATGGTCCATAACCCATGCAGCTCTTTTGTTTGGCTCATATTCACTAATAGCAATTTTAACTAATCGACGAAGGATGGCGAACATTGCCTCTTCGACTGCTCCCAACCAAGCCTCAACATTTCCTCTCGCTTTGATCATTTTAATGAAGCCTACACGTTCACCCTCAGGACTGACCATAGCAGCGATATCGATACTCTTGGGATCATTTGAGTTAAAGTCCAAACTTTTGATAGCATCAAAACATTTGCTGAGATGTGGCTGCACAGCTTGCGGATTTCTTGTTTGAGATAAAATTTCAAGCAACTCGTCGTTGGACAAGAAGTAGAACCGCGGAAACAACAGACGCTTTGATTCCAAATAATCCTCCAGGCATTTTTGAATTTGGTCCAATAGGGCGTTGTTTTGCTGAAGGGTCTCCAGTAAACCAGGGACAGTGCCTGATTTAATTGCATTTGGATTCCTTGCGACTCTTCGCATAATGTCTTTCCAGCTTCTGTCCACTTGCGAAAACATTCGCGCTTCATCTGGAAGCTGCCGTTGAATATCAGGTGCGGAGAAAATGCTTTCTAGATAGAGCCAGTTTCGTTGACAGGTGAGCCAGGCTTCAAGAGTTTCGGCAAATAAGGCAAGAGATCTGTCCCATTTCTCAACTTCACCCTTAATGGGTCCAATAAATCTTGAACTCTTGATAGTTGCAATAGTTACTTGCGAATCTTCCAAAAGTGTTTGAATATCCTCAACAGTTCCAAGAATAAACACATCCTTCGCATCTCGGTAGCTGATGACAATAAATTCAGCCTCATTCCAGATTTTGACTACTTTGGCCAACATCTCCTCAAGGGCAGCTTCGGAACCAGCTTGACTTGAGATGTTCGAGATTTCGTCTTTGAAGTCGAACACACGCATCTCAATGAGTTTGCCTAAGGTAAATGTCTCATCTTTGTTGATTTGCTTGCCAATGGCATCTTGTATACGCTCCCAGTGTCGAGGTTTCAAGGCTTGGTTTCTCAAGTCGACAATGGTTGGGTACCATACTCTGAACTCGTCGACCATAGCTTTCAATTTAGGTACAACATCATTTGGTGGTAATCCCTTGTCCAAAGTATACACAGTCTTCATATAAATTTGAATTTGTGCACTGATTTCTTCAATGTTCAACGAATCAAACGGCTGCGTTCTCCAATCGCTGCAGAACAATTAATAAACGTTAAGTAAAATACTCATACTTACTTTGCCATCTTGGACCACTCGCGCAAACTGATCCAAAGCGTGCTTTTAAGTTGTACTTCAGTCATAGTCTCTTCCAACTCTCCACTCGAAACAGGCTTCTTCTTAGCGTCCGTAGGAGGTGGCGGAGGCTGTCCCCTACCAGTAGCAGGCTTCTCCTCTGGTTGCCCGACAGTGATTCCACCATTCTTGAACAATTCTCCCCACGATTCGTATCGTTTCTTCTTGGCTTCAATTTCATTCAAGTTGGCTTTCAATTCGTCCAAAAAGCGAATCACAATGTTGCTGTCCGAGCTCAAGTTGAGAACCATTGGATCTTGGGCACGATTTCGGACATCACTGACTTCTCCCATCAGGTCGTTCAGAGCCTTCTCTAGCTCTGTTGCAAATCGGGTGATGTTTTCTTCCTTTGTATCAGTAGAGATATCGACAGATTCTTGCAAGGAGCGGAGCGTCGGCAGCAATGTTTGGTATAGAGCCAGATCTGTTGGTTGGATGGGAATTTTATACATTTCGAGGAGGTTATATAGGCGAGTAATCTCTGCTTCCATATTCTCGACAAGAGGAAGAGCAAGTTTGACTAATTTGATGGTTAAAACAAGTTCAAAAATATGGTTAAGACGACTTACTCTTCTCAAGCCAACCCAAGTACTCAACGAATGCCTCGACATTATTTGGCTGTGTATTTAAAATTCGAACCCAAGTCTGTAGCTCGGTCAATAACAGTTCATTCTTGTCACGTGAAAGGCCTGGCAGGATTTTGGCCACATCTGAGAAGCATCGTTCAGGGCTTGGAACCAAAATGCTCTTTAGTTTTCCCGTATCCACATTCAAGTTATTGATGACACTAGAAACGCTGATTGCGTTCATAACTTGTCTTTGATTTGCAAATTTGCTCAAGCTCTCCTGAAAAAACTCGTAGAGAGGAGAATATGCCTCTCCTCCATCTGCTTCATCCCGAAGCTCGATCGTTGCACCGATTTCCAAAACACTGCGCTTTTTAAGTTCTGGCGGATCTTCGCCTTTTGCAATTGCAGCCTCAATGAGTGCACGCTCTCGTTTCTCCTCGTACTCCATTAATATTCCAGCCATACCGCTGTCTCCTGTATTCGTTGCCAATAAAACAGCTACGTCTCCGCCAGCTTGCTTCAACTCTCTCAAGGCGTTGAAGTATTCATTATCAATCCACATACTGCGAACTTCATTGAACCCAAGCATCCATTCGGCAGCATTCAAAAAGTTTCCGACAACGACTCCTCGTATACGACCACAGACTTCTCTGAAGTAACCACCTTCGGTGATGATGGCGGTAACCTGAGGACCCTCTCCAAATTCAGATTCTTCAAGACCACGATTTGAGCTGTATGCTCCACCTGCAAGGTTGGATGGATCCAAGAAGGGAATTGTATTAGTGAGAAGATGGAACTCTTCTACAGCAAGGACATATGATTTGAGAAGCTCATCGATTGCGTTCAAGAAGTCAGGTAGGGAAGGTTCAAAGTAGAGATGTTTTGTTGGGCTCTTGTAGTGAAGAAGGAGTTCAAGTTTGAACAATGGGCACTGCTTTGTAGGGAGCAAAGCTTTCACTGTAGACTTTCTTGCGTCTGCAACGCTCTTGGACACGGTTGTGACACGCGACGACTCTAACGAGGGCTCATCAACTTCCATCATTTTCACTCCATGTCCACGAGTCTTGTCTTCGTCGTATACTTCACGGATTTCAACTTGAATCATAGCAGAACGGAGAATGCGACTTGAGATAAATGTAAGAATATGGATAAAACAAATGCAAAAAACAGACCTGAGAATGGATGCGAAGCCATCAAAGCCACACAACATCAATTCGCTAGTCCGAACCTCTGGCCCAACAATAACTCCTCCAACTTGAACAGTACCGCTCGTGATAACACTCGCACCGATCGCGTCCAAACTACCCAGACTTCCCGAACTGGCTTTTCTTGTTTGTTCCAAAACAACTTCCACAGCTTCATTAGCACCACCTGGTCGTTCAAGCGTCATCAACAAACTAATTTGCTCATCTCTCAAAGCATCAGCGCCTTCATACCCATCCACAACAACGTCCGAGTCATGACATCCCCAAAACACATTTCCCAACAACTCCATCACACTATCCACCACAAGCATATGCAGCGTATTCACAACCATATAATCCACAACCTTCACAAACCGCTGCAACCTCAAACACTCACTCTTCCTCGCACTCTGCTCAGTATACGTCAACCGCGGCCCCTTAAAAATCCCCTTCAACGCGTTTTCCTGCTCATTCTCATCCACCTCCTTCAACGTGATATCAAACCCCTTTTCCTTAAGACACCGCGTACTAGCGCCTTCAACAAGTTCCCGAACCCGTCTCTCCCACTCTCGCAACCCCGTCGCAGATTCACCCGTCACCCATTCAACCTGCTCCTTCAAAAACCTTTGGAGCTCGTACCCGCGGCCTTCCTCCACGTTCACAAACGTGCGTTGGGCGGCTTGTGCGCAGAGGGCGCGGACTTCAAAGAGCGTTGGACAGAGGATCGGGTGGGCAAAGAAGAGGGTCTTTTGGAGGGATTGCTTCGCGAGTGTGATTTTCGTGTGGAGGACTGTACGGTGCCAGACTGTGAAGCATTTCCAGATTCGGTATCGTGCAAAGAAGGGGATTTGGAGGAGCTTGTGGAAGAGTTTGTGTTCGCGGAGCCATTGATGTAAGGGTGTGAATTCGCCGTGGCCGAGGTGGTTGAAGCAGGTTATTCCCTGTTTTGTGTTTTTTGGGGGTTAGTGTGTAAGGATGAACGATGGAAAATATTACCTTATTGCTTATTGTGTAGTATCCATCGGATTTTGCAATGTCGTCGTATGGCACAATTTCAAGGTTATACGGGTTGAATGTGAAGCTTCCCTTTTGAAGGGATGGCTTCAGAGCAACCAAGTAGGCAAACTCCTTGGTATTGGATGGACGCGTTTCAATGTACTTTATGAAATCAAATGGAGTTTTGCACTGTGCGAGACCTGTTGGTGCGACTTCTTCAGAGCCGAGCTGGAATGTGTACACTTTTTGTTTCTTTTCTTGTGATTGAGAGCGGTGGGATTTTGTGGATGGGTTTGGAGATGGAGGTGGAGCCGGTTGCTGTTGATGTTGTTGTGTAACGAGGAGGGGTTTTGCTGAGGATGGTGTGAGAGACGCAAGATCGGTTCCGTCAACAATCATAAAATCTGTTTCTGCCTGGCTTAGTTTTGTGGAAGGGCTTCGCTCGTCGATAACGTCTTGATGGTCATCTGGCAGCATGAGTCGCACTCTCTTTGAGTCCGCCGATTTGATGGGTGCTGGTGTAACTAAACTCAATCTCATTCCATCTTTCTCGGAGGGAGCGATGGGAGGAATGACTGGCACACCCGAAAACCCAGTTCGGACGTGGCCAAGTCCTAATTTATCTAAATCATCGGCACCTTCGACTGTAGAAGACTCTGCGCGTCTTTTGGAGCGAATAATATGGGCCACGGAGCTCAAGTCCATTTCCGGGACAAAGCGGGCGCTTTCGGCACGAGAAGAGGCTTGTTGGGACGGAGGTCTAGAATGAGTTTGACGGACAGTGTGGCCTGGCGTAGAACTTATGGGGAGAATAACGGGACGCTTTGCTTTCAAGACTACGCGTGGGCCACCGTTACTGGAAGTTGCACTGTGGACGCCTGTTGGACGGTTGCGTGGTGGAGTAGGTGCTTGTTCAGCCTGTTAATATTTTAATGCGTGAGCTAGATAAACGTGATGCTATTAAAATGAGGATACTCACGGCCTGAGCAATAAGCCGAGGAGTGGTACCCCCACTTGGCGGCACAAAAGAAAGTGGGTCAAGCCGAGCTGTGGCAGAAGAGCTCTTTGGAGCCACAGAGCTTCCACCGGCCACAGACGAAGAGTCGTCGTTAAATACGAATTCATTCACATCAGCAAACAAGCTGGCTGGAGCACTTTGCAGTCGTTGATCCTGCGGGAGGGGCAGGGATGTTGTTGCAGCGGAATAAGCGGATGCAGCCCTAGGCGAGGCTCCTTCTGAGTACGAATAGTTTCCATCAGAGTAGTTTTTGACTCTGTATTGCGGAAGGGGAACGGAAAAGTGCGGGTTCTCCTTTCGCGCTGAAGTTGTGTAGAGCCGCTGGGTGAGGATTGACTGGGCTGTGTGGCCTTTGCGGTCGGCCTGGGATCGGTGGGACGACTTTGCGGAGGATGGCGGCAGCGAAAGCGAGAGCGAGAGCGACGGGAGCAGCTGCGGTGCCTCGGCTGAGTGGGTTTGGCGTGGTGTTGCTGTGATGGAAATTGAATATAAATGGAATAATTAAATAGACGAATGAATACCTGAAAGAGACGCGGAGGTTAAGTCCTTGGGACTCATGACTTCTCCACTGCGCTTTCGTCGGAGATTAGGGCTCGGGGCAATGAGCGATTCACCTTCGGGCTCCATTCTCTGCTCATGCACTTCTATTAATCATGAA
The DNA here is from genome assembly GCA_002104985.1 of Rhizoclosmatium globosum. NCBI lineage: Eukaryota > Fungi > Chytridiomycota > Chytridiomycetes > Chytridiales > Chytriomycetaceae > Rhizoclosmatium > Rhizoclosmatium globosum. The sequence continues at coordinate 41,982 of MCGO01000131.1, read as the reverse complement.
TCTAACCAAAGCACGCGTAATACCTGAATAGTTCTGTCTGGTCAGATGTTGTTCAGAACGAGAGAACTTTTCTTTGTTTGTTTTCGGACGTGACAATTTGACAGCACCTTCCTCTCTTTCATTAATACATTCATTAATAAACTGATTATATATATCAGTATAAATAATGTAGTGTTATCTCTAAATATTGCGTTCCTGTCTCAATAATGGGACTACTCGAGTCATTAAAAGGGAGTGATAAGTGCGCCCATTAATAGTAATGTCTCATGGGAATACCCTTTTATTACACTTTTATCTTACTAGTAATTTGGTTTGTTTGGTTTGAGTCAATCAGCAAGTTCCGCGTGGCCCATCCAAACATCCTCCAAACCAATCATGACTGAGGCGTTGGCAGCGGCACCACTACCAACGGGGTCCACCACCACCACCACTGCTACAGCCACTACTACAGCCACCAGCAATGCAGTGAATGGCAGCAGTGTCCGCGTACCTCCACCTTCAGCAGTGCCAAAGAAGACGCAGCCGCCACTGCACCCGCGGCCCGAACTTGGCTGGCACCACATTGTGCACTCTGAAATCGCAGCGGTCACAGCGGCGATGCGCAAGAACGCGCGCTGGTCGCTGAGTGTCGCCGGGCAGGACTACAACGCGGGGCAGCCTTTGCCGCCGCACTACGACTTTGTCAGGGACTCGGCTGTTGCTTCTAATTCAACCAATTCAAACAATCAGCAAAAGGGTCTCGACTTTGTCCTTGCCTTTGCCGCTGTCGCCGATCCTCGACACATCAACAACAACAACGCCAACACCAACAACTTAAACTCTTCGGCAATCCAGTCGCAGGTGCTGCCATCTCAGTCGCACCTCAGCCAGACGCAGGGCGCCTACTACGGCGCTAACGATCGTGTCACGGCACTCATTGAAGGGCCGCTTCTGGCTGGGTTCGCTCGCCTCAAGGCCCGGCTGGGTCTTGTTACCGACTTGCGCGACCTGGAGCCAGTCCTCCTTCTTGCCCCCTTTCTGGAAGTAATCAAGTCCGGCGACACAACTGGGCCAATCACTGGTGCCGCCCTTGCTGCCGTCGAAAAGTTTATCAAGTACAGAGTTCTTGGTGCGTGTCAAATCTGTCGAGTATCCTTTCCATCGAATGAGTGTGTTGTGACGAATGTAGGATGGATTGAAAGGAGCAGATACGATGAATGCATGATGACACGTGAAACGAATGTTAAGGGAGTTGAAAGCGGGGAAACGGTCGAAACGGACTTACATCATAATATGGCGACATGAGGATTGCCTCAACTCAAAGCATTCTGGAACCGCTCTTCGAAGAAACGGATGGGCTCGTGTTGATCATTTACGATGACCCATTCATCTCATCGACAACACAAATCACATCAATCTAACCTCTTTTTCCAAAATAGACCCAAATCACCCAAATTTGCCTTACGCCATGTCAGTCATGACTCATACTGCTGCGAATGCAAAGTTTGAAGCCTCTGATCCTGCCTCTGATGAAGTTGTATTGACTCGTATCCTTCGTTTGATTCGTGTCACCGTTATGAGTGAGGCAGGACAAAAGACTCTGGATGATAAAGCAATTTGTGAAATGGTTGAGACTGCTTTTGGAATGTACTTCCAGTTTCGCGTCAGTGGTAAGTTTGTGAGCGAGCCCGTTGCATGACTGTTTTTGCGAAGCGAAGCATGTTCAGTATTTCCGCAATTTAAGAGTCAATGAGACCGAAATTTTTGGGGATCAAGCTGCGGAGCGAATGCAAGCTTGTTATTTGCCTGAGTCCTTGGAGAGTTGCTGTCACTGTCATGTGAAAAAGCTATGGAATCTGCCACTAACTTCTCAAATTTAGAACTATTGAAACGATCAGCTGAACAAACTTTGATCATTCTTGTTCAAGTCCTCTTTGAAAGACTCTCTCAAATTCTCAAAGCAAAGGACCAAACTGATCGTCCAAAATCATCAAACAGCAATGAAACAACTGATGCCGCAACTTTATCTGCACCTGCTGCAGCGGCAGCCTCTGATATTATGCGTTCCTTGAAATCTCGACAACAGAAGGGCGAATCCGAAACTGTTTTTGCTTCGTCAAAGGGAGACCTTCAACCTGCAAGCACTGCTGACGATGATGCCCCTGTCATTTCGATTGCTGACTCAATATCCGCTCAAGCATCTCACTCAGACAGACCTGAAGTCGTTTCCGTCGGCCACCACCACGACAACTCGGACGACGAAAACAACACAGACCTCGAAATCAAACTAGATGGTAGCGATGATGTTCAAAAACCTCGAACTGATGAAGGTTCTCCTGAGAATGACGTTGATAATACCAACGAGCAACAACCACTTTTGGAAAATGGTGCTACAGAAACAAAGCATGACGAATCGGCACCACCAGCAAAAAGTCTTGCGATTGCGGATCAACAGCAAACTACTGGACACCGCGTGTTTGCACCATTTGGTCTCCCAGCTATCCTTGAGTTGATTCGTGTCTTGGTCACGCTAATGGACCCACGGAACCGCAATCATACTGATTCGACACATCGATTTGTTGCTTTGACGCTTTTGAATGTTGGTGTAGAAGTTGGTGGGCGATCTTTGGGAAAATGGATTGGATGGGGATATGAAGTCGAATTGGAGCGATTGACTAGTGGCGGTGAATATGTTATGACGGATGAAGATAAGATGGCTTTGGCTTGTAAGGATTTGGTTGTGAATGAGTTGATCAAGTATTTGTTCCAGGTACCGTTATCAACTATTTCTCACTTCCGATATTTCTTCTAATCGTCCTTGTTGTTTAAAGATACTTCAAAACCTGAACATGACCTACAATTCGCCCCCATCATCAAACAACATGACGCTGCTTTCGTACATTCTTCGTGTTTTGTTAACACTATTCCAGACGTCTCGACACTACCTCAAATTCCAATTCGAATACTTTTTGGACTGGATCATGAGCAAAGTAGATGCAGGAGTTGTCAGTTGGGATGTGAACGAAACTGCGCTTTCTTCCCGCACTGAAAATGGGGAGACTATTCGCCCTTCCTCTGTAACTGGAACAAACCGTGTCTCTGTCGCGAGTATTGGACAGCAAAACGTTGCGGGGCGGAATGTGCTTGTTGCGGAAGCCAGAGAGCTCTTGTTGGAGACTATGGTACAGTGTTGCAGAATTCCTGGGTTCTTTACGGAGCTTTGGGTCAACTTTGATGGTGACGAAGGATGTCGTGGAAACTTGTATGAAGAAGTTGTAAGGTTCTTGAGTAAGGTGAGGATATCTCCTTCAAATTAACTTGGATTTTAAAATCTCCCATCCAGCATACTTTCCCCGACGCCACTCCTGGCGGTCCGGTCACAATGATCAATCACCAAGTTCAATGTGTTGATGGTTTAATGTTGCTTTTGAAGCATATTTGGGAACGTCGTGTTGGTGGGGAAGCGATTGTCACAACTCCACTTGCAGACTCATTGTATCGCGAGCCAACTCCGGAAGAGCTGCTTTCTGTTAAGTTACGAAAGAGGCTGTTGAGTGAAGGCGCCGAACGGTTTAATGTGAATCCTAAGGACGGTATTCGGTTCTTGCAAGGTACGTTTGCCATTGTTGACACTGGTTCGAGTGATTTATCGCCGAGTCTACAGATAAGCAGCTTTTGCCTACGCCCGCGGATCCACACAGTATTGCCATTTTCTTGAAGACCACGCCAGGAGTTAATAAGAAATTGATTGGAGAATACATTGCCAAGAGAGGCAACGAGGATATTCTCAAGACCTTTATCAAGCTGTATAACTTCAAAGGAGTAAGTTCCATTACATCTATATCCAGGTTATTTACTGATGTACTCCTAGAAACGTTTGGATGAGGGTCTTCGTCTCCTCCTTGAAAGCTTCCGTCTTCCAGGAGAAGCCCAGCTTATCGAACGTGTCGTTGAAAACTTTGCCGAAGGCTACTTCCAAGCCATGGAAGACACACACGACCACCACATTGCCGATCAAAGTTCTGGTTTTGTGTTGGCGTTCTCCATCATTCTTCTCAACACAGACCAACACAACCCCCAAGTCCGTAAACGTATGACTCCAGAAGATTTCCAAAGGAACAACCGCGGCTGTAACAACGGAAAGGACTTTGATCCTGAATACCTTCGCGCTATTTATGATGCTATCAAAACGAATGAGATTGTCATGCCAGAGGAGCACGAAGGTGACCTCGGGTTCAGTTATTCCTGGAAGGAGTTGATGAAGAAAACGGAGACAATGAATCCTTTGATGACTGCACCGAGAGGATCATTCAGCAAAGACATGTTTGCTGCTGTATCGGCTGCGACTGTGGCTGCTATTTCATATGGTATGTTTTGATTGACTGACCTTTGGACGTCTGCTTATTTTCCAATATACCAGCTTTTGACAGCTCCGAAGACTCCCTAACTCTCCAAAAAGCTGTTGTTGGGTTCCACCAATGCGCTTCTATTGCCAATTTGTATCATATGACTGACGTCTTGGATAACGTGATTATCTCGTTGTCCAAGACTACTGGACTCTTGAAGGACCATGGCAAGTTACCACCTGAGCGTAAGTTGGACGCGCAAGAGGGAGCTCCTGGAGCGGGCGAGACCCCAGTTCGAGTTGATCCATGGGCTGTGGAATTTGGACGAAACTACAAGAGTCAGGTTGCTTGTGTGTTGATGTTCAATCTAGCGGCGGAGTATGGAAACTCGGTTCGAGCTGGTTGGAAGAATGTAAGATATTCATTATTGGATTTGTGGTTGAGAGAGATTCTAATTTGTTTGTGGTACATAGATTATCGATATCCTGGGCAACTTGTTCTTACATTCCCTCTTGCCCGCCAGTTTATTGACGGCAGATAACTTTATTCGAAGAGGCGCATTGATCCCACGTTTGAAAGTGAAGGAGAAGGCGCCAGCACCACGAAAAGAATCTGGTGGAGGTTTCTTCATGTCGTTGACACAGTTGTTGGGTGTTGGTGGAAACGATGATGACGATTTGACACCAACTGCTGAGGAGTTGGATGCGGAGCGAAACACATTCACTTGTATTGGTGCTTGTCGTATTGAGGATTTGTTTTTGGATACCAGGTTCTTGGAAGAACCATCGCTGCAAATCCTTCTCTCGACTGTGGTCCAGGCTTCATTTACTTCAACCAAATTGTCTCAACGGTCGTCACAAGCTTCATTGTTCCCCAATGAAAAGAATTCACAGGCTGGAGGGGAGAAAACGGGTGAAACTACACAATTGTTGAACCAGGACGGTGAGGCAGTAGCCAAACCAAAGTATTCATTGTCAGTCGCATTCTATTTGGAGCTTCTTATCAACATCACATTCCATAATCGAGATCGATTGAGAGTGGTGTGGCCAGTTGCCTTTGAATTGATTTCCAATATTCTGATTGTAGGAAACTTGGAGCACCCGCCTCTATTGGAAAGAGCTGTTGTTGGGTTGATGCGTTTGCTTATTCGTATGGTTCACAAGGTACGTTGAATGATACGTTTGAATTGACAGCTCACTATATTCAGGAGGACATGCTGCCCCAAGTTTTCCAAGCGATTGAACTCATTACTTCACTTCCTCAAGAAACAATCAGTGTTGTCGCTGAACAATTGATGGCAGGATTCCTTCAACTCATCAAAACAGACCCATCATTAATCCTTCGTTACCCCAAATGGGATGCCGTCCTACACCTCTTAAGTTCTACGTCAATGCATTTCGAAGCCTCGCGATTCAGCTTGGAAGCGGCTTGCATTCTAGTCAGTGATGGGTCTAACAGCTCATTGACAGCGGATAACTTTGGAGACTGTGTTGACTTGTTGTTGAGCTTTGTCACTTCTGCTGGCGGCGTGATTTTGAATGTGGGTGCTGCTGCTGGATCTCCGGATGGAAGGGCGGCCGCGATGAGTCCCCGTGTTTCTCAGAAAAGGTAATTTGGCAAATCGTATTGCTTATATCTAAAATTATGCGCAGTCTTCATGTACAAGCTGCGACAGAGCGTGCTATCAAGGCTTTGGAGAAAGTTTTTTCTTTGAATGCCAAGATTCCTGGATTGGTAACATCAGGATCTATCGGACGGGAACGAAGTGAGTGCATTAAAGTTGTGATTCATTGTGTCTAAAAGTTACGCTTCCTTAGCTTGGTTTGCGTTCTGGCTTCCTTTGCTCTCAGGATTAGGACAGCAGTGTTATAACCCTGGAAAAGAAATCAGACAATACAGTTTGACTCTTTTACAGCGATCCCTTCTGTCTAAGGAGCTCGAAACGACAGTTTTAACGCCCAAAGCCAACGCAGCAGGTGTTATTGAAGATCTTACGACGTCTACACTCGAGACTGGAGTTGATTGCTTCGAAAACGTTTTGTTCCCATTGCTGGAGGAACTTCTGAAACCAGAAATTAGGAAATTGGATGCAAGTGGAATGGATGAGACGAGAATGACTGTTGCTGGCCTGTTGTCCAGAATCTTTTTGCAATACCTCAACAGGCTTTTGCGGTACAAAGACTTGACTGGATTGTGGGTCAAGGTGTTGGATTACATGAATCGTTATGTAAATGCTGGTGGCTCGGAATTCGTGGTATGTGGACAGGGTTTCTGCATTTTATATGACTAACTTATCTCGCAGTCTGAGGGTGTTTTGGAGTCGCTCAAGAATATGCTGCTCGTTCTGTCGGACCAGAAGGTGTTTGAGTCGAATACTCACAACCTGGGAACTGTCACATGGCAGCACATCGATAAATGCTACCCAGGATTAAAAGAAGAATTGTTTCCATCTAAAGGTGTGACAGATGCCAAAGCTACAACGGCTTAAGTTGATGAGGATATGATGGTGATACATAAATAAAAAGGGAAGACTCGTACAAGTTCATCACAGTTTATTCCACATTATTATTACATTCAACAAGAGAAAAAGAAAACCCGACACCACCACGCACATTTAGTTCATGAGCTTGGAAATACCAACACCGCCAATAGCAACGATAGCAGAGGCAACAGCAAGACCAGATGGAGTAAACCAAGAGTTAACGCCACTATTTTGCTTAGTAACAGGCTTCTTCTTTGCTGGAGTAGAAGGCTTGCTCTTGACATTACTCTTAGCACTGTAGTTTCTAGCATGCGCGTTCTTCTGGTGCTTTGGCTTTGGAGCCAACTGAATACCACGCTGTTCCGCATCATTGTTCAACTTGATTGCAAGGATATTCGCGCCCTCAGATCCAGGGTGGAGCATCTCACGTGGCATTGGGGCCTTCAAGTTCATGTATGGGGCTGGCTTTGGCTTTGTGGCGCGGAGGGCAGCGTATTGCTGGCTTGGGGTGAGTGGTTTTGCGGAGGCTTGACGGCTTGTTGGCTTGGAAGGGGCTGGGGAGGCAGAGCGGTCAAGGTACTGTGCAAAGAAGTCTGGGCCAGAGACTGGAGAGCTGGCGGAGGGTTGCTTCTTCAATGGGGCGGCATTGCGGTTTGATTGGGCAGAGGTTGCACGGCTGTGGGCGGCGGAAGCGGATGGGGACTTGACAAATGAGAAGATTTCTGGGGACTTGGCTTCTTGTGGGGGTGGGATCTTGGACTTCAAACTCTTTCCTGGAGCGAGCTTGATGTTCTTGTTTGGAGCGGCCTTTGGAGCTGGGGCTTGCTCGTAGACTGGGTAAGAAGATTTGGCAACAAGCTTAGGTGTGTAGTATTGTTCCCACGTGTTGGAGCTGTAATCAACTGGGGAGGAGTTGCCCTTCTTCTTGATTGGACTTGCTGGCTTGTTCTTTTGTTGCAAGGCAGATTGTTGGCGGGAGAGAGGAGCAGGTGACTTGGATTGAATAGATGAAGCCTGACGAGAAACAGGAGCTGGCGACTTTGGCTGAACAGCAGAAGCTTGACGAGACAATTGCTTTGGAGCTGGGGATTGCTGTCTGTCATTTGGTTTGCGTTGAGCAGAGATTCTCTGCTTCTGTTGTTGCAATCGTTGAGCTTTGTTAGTCTTGTCGGCAGAACGACCACGTTGTTGCTTTTGTCCTCTAAATTGGGCCCAGTGGTAGACTTGGATCCAAAGTGGGGTGTAAATAACGAGCTCGTTCTTTGGTCTGAGGATAAGCTGTTTTCCAGCTGGGGAATTCCACTTGATTGCATTCTTGTTCTTGGTGGCAGAGACTGAAGCAGCCTTGTTTCCCTTCAAGTTGTTGTTGGCTTGAGCCTTAGGAGCTGGGGTAGATGGCTTGCTGATTGGAGTGGCGGCTTTGAAGGAAGGTTGCTTGTTCAATTGCTTTGGAGCAGCACGGTGAGGGGCATGGCATGGAGACTGGTTTCTAGTCCAGCTAGCTGGTTCTTGGAACAAGGCAGCCTGGAAGAATCCTTCGTATCCAGGACCCTATCATTATATTAGACAGTGTCGAAAGTGATATATTGTATTCTAGTTACCATATCGTACTTCTTTGGTGCAGCGCGGAACTGTGGGGGTTTAATTGGGGCGGCTTGAGCTTTTTGTTGTTGAGGAGCAGCCTGAACCTTTTGTGGAGCAGCCTGGACCTTTTGACCTTGTGGTGTGGCAGGCTGGGATGGAAGATATGAGTTGAATAGCTGATGTTACTTTGTTTTTTAATTTATCATACCTTGGGGGCAGCAACGAAACTGTAGGCAGTGTTACTCTTTGGAGCAGGAGTTGCTGGCTTAGAAGCGGGAGTGGATGGCTTTGAGGCAGTTTGCTGCTTTGGCGCAATCACGTTTTTCGCCGCCTGAATATTGGCAGTGTGGGTTTGCTGAACTGCAGCGACAGTGGCATTGCCAGCATTTTGGTTTCCAGTCTTACGAGTCATGTAAGTTGAGGGAGAGTTTGTTTTGAGAGAAGAAAAGTAAGGAAGTTGCGCAACTTATACCTTTTTTTGGAACACGGGTCATTTTTGCGTGATGGTGAGGCGTTGATGTCAGGGCAGGAAGGAAGGTGGCGTCCGTTCTAAAAATACCCAAAGGGGAGAAGCACTCAAATCGTGGCGTCACTCAAAGTTTGTAAAGGGGAAGCTTAAGGTTGAATGTGGAATTAGGGCATGTTATGTACGGACGCGAAGACAGTGTCCGAATGAAGCGCGTGTGTTCTTTTTCCTTTTTGCGGCATTGACCAGTTGTCCCCAAAGTCTGTGCAAAAAGTCCTCCAAACAACACAAAGCAACCATGTCTTCAGGTACAGTTTCGAGATGGAGCAAATCCGCAATTCAGAGACGGGAGCATTGCCCAGCGAATCGATGGTGAAGTCAGCTGAAGGAGCCCATGAGATCTAAGTGAAACTCGGTGCTGGGTGCACTAAAGCCACTAGAAGGGCTGTAAGGAACGCTAAGGAACTGGAAGCTGTTTGATCAGGCCAGAGAAGCCCCGACTGAGGCTGAATGCACCTTCTCTTGAGCCCCAACTGTCAACTGCCTAAACCTGTAACCTAAACCTGTTTAACGAAAACAGAGTACGCCCTCTTTGGAATTGAGAACCCACTTCTCGACATCTCCGCCGTCGTTGACGATGCCTTGCTCAAGAAGTACGAGCTCAAGGCCAACGATGCCATTCTTGCTGAGGAGAAGCACAAGCCAGTGTACAAGGACCTTGTCTCAAACTACAAAGTGTCCTATGTTGCCGGTGGAGCTGCCCAGAACACCCTCAGAGGCGCCCAGTGGTTGCTTCCTCCAAAGTCTACCATTTACGTTGGTTCTGTTGGAAAGGACGAGAACGCGGACCGTCTCAGAGCTGGTTCGTATTCGTGCTGTAACACAATAATAACTGTATTAAATAGCTAATATTGTATTATAGCTGCTGCTGCTGATGGTCTCCGTACCGAGTACATGGTTGACGAGTCTCTCCCAACTGGAGTTTGTGGAGTGTTGATCACTGGCCACGACCGTTCCCTTGTCACTGATCTCCAGGCTGCCAACAGCTACAAGGCCACTCACTTGCAGTCCAAGGCCATCTGGTCCCAGGTTGAGCAAGCAAAGTACTTCTACATTGGTGGTTACTTCTTGACTGTCTCCCCTGAGTCTGCCAACATCATTGCTAAACACGCTGCCGAGACCGACAAGATCTTTGCCATGAACTTGTCTGCTCCATTCATTCCCCAGTTCTTCAAGAGCCAGGTCGATGAGTTGGCTCCATACTGGGACTTGCTCTTTGGTAACGAGTCTGAGGCTCTTGCCTACGCCGAGTCCCACGACATCAAGACCCCTTACATTGTCGAAATTGCTGCTATTCTCTCTCAGCTTCCAAAGAAGAACGGTTCCCGTGAGCGTACTGTCGTCATCACCCAGGGTCGCTTGCCAACCATCGTTGCCATCAACGGAGTTGTCTACGAATACCCAGTCGTCGAAATTGCCTCCGAAAAGATTGTCGACACCAACGGTGCCGGTGATGCTTTCACTGGTGGTTACTTGGCTGCCTACGTTTTGGGCAAGAGCGTCGACGAGTGTGTCAGAGCAGGTCAATACGTTGCCTCTGAGGTTATTCAGCAATCTGGACCAACCTACCCAAAGGTCAAGAACTTTGCTTTCAAGAACTAAATTATGCGTTCATTATTTGAATAAAACTTGGGTGCCTTTTTTTGTACAAACCAATGTCTTGTTTCTTTTCGACCATGTCAAGATTTAAAATTGCTAAGTAATATATAGATACATTTTATTATGAAAATATTGAAACATTAGATGGCAATTAACACATGACAGATCGAAATACGCGCGTTCTACTTTCTCTTGGCTGATCCTGGCTGCTTGATTGGCAACGCAGGACGTGCGCTATGAATTGGAGACTTGGTTGCTTGTTGTCTGTCGTTTGGGTTACGCTCAGTCGCAATTCTTTGCTTCTGCTGCAACAATCTCTGAGCTCTTGTGGTCTTTTCCGCAGAACGACCGCGTTGTTGCTTCTGTCCTCTAAATTGGGCCCAGTGGTAGACTTGGATCCAAAGTGGGGTGTAAATAACGAGCTCGTTCTTTGGTCTGAGGATAAGCTGTTTTCCAGCTGGGGAATTCCACTTGATTGCATTCTTGTTCTTGGTGGCAGAGACTGATGCAGCCTTGTTTCCCTTCAAGTTGTTATTGGCTTGAGCCTTTGGAGCTGGGGTAGATGGCTTGCTGATTGGAGTGGCGGCTTTGAAGGAAGGTTGCTTGTTCAATTGCTTTGGAGCAGCACGGTGGGGGGCATGGCATGGAGACTGGTTTCTAGTCCAGCTGGCTGGTTCTTGGAACAAGGCAGCCTGGAAGAATCCTTCGTATCCAGGACCCTATGATTATATTAGAGAGAGTAGAAAGTGACATATTGTATTCTAGTTACCATATCGTACTTCTTTGGTGCAGCACGGAACTGTTGTGGCTTGATAGGTGAAGAAGCTTGAGCTTTCTTCTGCAGAGGAGCCTTCTGATTTTGTTTCGCCAATGGCTTACTATTCATTGTCAAATGTTGCATTTGTTGAACAGGAGCCCTCTGGGGTCCGATAATTCTTTGAACTGGCTTAGCCGGCTTGAGCGACGCCGCCCATTTGACTGGGAGGTCAAACATATTTCCAAACACATTATCCGGAAGACCAGCGGCCGCTTTGCCAGGTGTCAATGGAGCAAGAGGATTGACGTGTTTGACGGATGATGTGGGTTTTGGCTTATTGTTGGTGACTGACTTTTGTTGGGAAAGCAACACACTGAGGAGGGCGAGCGAAAGAAGAGCCTGTTGCGCCTGAACAAAAGTCTGGCCAGGTTTCTGGTTGGCATACGGTTTAGCAACTGGCGCCTGCTTTTGAACAAGTGGTTGCTGCTTCGAAATTGGAGTTTGTGGTTTTGAGATTGGAGTGGCAGACTGTAGTTGACCGATTGAATTCACCACAACTAAGTTGAAGAGAAGAATACCTTGTTATTTGAGAGTTTAGCTGTAGCTGCAGGAGTCTGTTCAATGTTTCTCTGGACAGCAGCAACGGTTGCGTTGGCAAACTTTGGTTTATGACCCATCAAGATTCTTGGTTTTGTTTTTTGTTGCGTTTGTGTGAGGACGAGTTTGTGATTTTGTGCCCGTTAGAGGAGGCGTGGTTCGCCTCATATTCTATTCTTGGAACAAACGCGCCTCCTTGGATTGAGGGTGCCTCAACAAATTACAAAGGAGAAGGAAGGAAAGAAAGTCGGAAGGGGTTCATTCGATGGGATGCAGTCGTTTCCCGCTTCCCGCCAAGAAATGTGAATAAATGTCAGCACATCCAGACAACACTTCTTGGCCTGGAAATCAAAATATGTCTATCATTAGTTCTATCTACAGCTGTCTCGTTTTGCTTACAGCCTTGTCACAGCCATTGTTTGCATCCCCAGTTCCTCAAATAGACCTTTTGTCTCTTACCAGTGGTGTATTCGGCCTTCCTGTTTGTGTACAACAGTGCCTCTCAAGTGGAACAGGTCTCGATCAAGTTCCTGAAGACTTATCTATTCTTTGTAAAGACTTGATCAATACACGGAACATTGTAAATTCTTGTGTGCATCAAGGCAGTACTGGATGCAACTCTCAAGAAGCCGCAACTTTCAACAATTGGGTAAGCTTTTTTGGACATCTTTTACTGTACGTATTGATAATTTATCTATGACACAGTTGGCAAGTGTTCCGTTGGACTCTGTTTGTGGTCTCCTATCCAAAAAGTAAATATTCTTAAATCATGATAGTTTTGCAAATAGTAGTTTGAAAAGTAGTTTTTGTTTCTTGGAATCAATAAAATGGTACATTCATTCCATTCATGGGGAAAAGATACTGCTGTCAAAATGAATTGTCACAAAATCGCGTTTTCAGGAACAATCCCTCGAAAAAACAGCATCTGAAAAAACATCTGCACATCCTTCACAATGATCTTCAACATGAAATCCGTCGCTGTCGTTGCTTTCTTGGCTTCTTGCATTAGTGCTCAAGCAGTTACAACTACCTCTGCTGCTGCTGCTGCTGTTGTGACAACTGGTACTGCTGCCGCCGCTGCTGGAGGAAGTGCTTCTGCCGCTTCTGCCGCTGCTGGATCAACTACTGCTGCTGCTGCGAAAGCATCTGGAACCACAGCTGCTCCAGTCACGTCTGCTAATGCAACATCTGCTGCGCCATCGTCTGCTGCACCTTCCTCCGCTGCACCATCGTCTGCTTCTGTTGCACCTTCCACTGCTCCAGCACCAACCACACAAGCAGCCGCTGCCACCACTACTGCTGGTAACATCTTGGCTACCACCAGTAACTCAATGGCTATTTCGCTCAATGTTGCATCTATGCTTGCCTGTGTATTCTTCATGTAAAGTCAACCAAACGAGACGCGTTGATCTAGAAAGTTTTCTCTATTGTTGTATGTGTGTGTGGCCATGTCATGAATGAATAGATCGTTTTATATCTCACTCTACTTTCGTAGCGCTCATTGTTTGTAACCGATGTTTTGAATTGTCAGTTTTTTTGCAGCAACACAACGCATGGATGTTCTTCTTGAAACACAATAATTCACAAATCAAACATGTAATAGTTATTAACCCAAGTCAACAGCCTATAAACCACAAAAATGAAGAATAGAAAACACACAAGTTACAAAAGGGAAAGCAAAGATGAAAACAGAGAAACAAAGGAAAGTAAGAGGAATCAAATTCATCCAAAGTCTAGGGATAAAACGCGTCGTAAGTGAAAAGTTTCATGGATAAAGTATGGACATACGTTTGTAAGCACCCTGGCCTGATTGTGGGAAAAACTGGGATGACTGCAGAGGTTGCTGTCCAATCACACCAAAACTTTGCTGCTGCTGTTGCTGCTGCTGCTGTTGGTGTTGTTGCAGTTGTTGAGGCTGGAAGATCCCATTGTTACCAACTGTTCGACCCGAAGTCAAAGGCGATTGATAACTGACAGACTTGTCAAACAGTCCAAGAACAGAAGGAATAGGAGAAGACTGGCTCGGAGGAGACATTTGATTCACAGTGCGTTGGAACTGAGGATTCTGACCGCTGAACTGTGATCGGTTTTCCCCAAACACTCCAGAGAATTCATCACTCAACGAGTAATTCATGGAGTTCAAGCTATGAGAGGCATTATTGGAAAAGCGCGAGGAAAGCTTCCCATTATCCACTTCTGAATAAAGGTAGTCAGTGTCTAAAATGAGGAGAAAAAAATTTTGTACCTGGCTCCCAATCGAACCCAAAACCCTTCAAGTCAGAACCACCACGAGAAAACTGCTGTTGCTGTTGAGCAAGTTGCTGCTGCTGATGAGACAGCTGCATCAAGTGATTATTCTGTGCTTGTTGGAACTGCTGTTGGTGCTGCTGCTGCTGTTGCAACATATTCAAATGATGCAACTGTTGCTGTTGTTGCATCTGATGTTGTTGCTGTTGCTGCTGCTGCTGATCGTAGTTGAAGGCTCCCAAAAACATCCCCGACTGCTGTTGAGCTTGATTCTGTTGAATTCGACTGATATCAGGTTTAAGCAATTGCTTAGCCCCAAGCCCACCACCAAGCAAGGAAGACGGTTCCACAAATCCATCATTGAATGAAGGAATATTTTCAAACGATGAAGATGCGGTCGACTTTTTCAGCAAACCATTCGATGAAGCATTGAATTGACTGCTTGCATATTGCCCAGCTGGCCCAAAGTGATCAACTAAAGGTGTCAGAATTGGACTGGCAGTCGAGCTCGAGCCAAGACCATCTAAGGATGAGATCGACAAAGCCGACGGCCTACCAATGGGAGCTTGACGACCCACTGCTTTGTGAGCAAGAGGGGCTGAAGCCTGTCTATTCAAGTGAACTCCAAGAGGGGCCAATTCCAGTTCAGGAGAAATGGCAGATTGGGGTGGAGTTGGCAAAACGCCAGCAATCGCATTGAAGTTGGAACCGAGCGGAACAGTGGTCTGACGAATTGGAGGGTTCATAACCTGGACTCCATTGTATCCATTCTGATTCCATCCTCCATAATTTGTCATACCATTAACAGGAGCCATAGTCGACGTTAATGGAGGGGACACTTCAAGACCAGTTTTTTGCGCTGGTGGCCCACTGTTCATCCCACCCAATCCTGATGGCATCATCATTGGCTGTTGTTGTTGCTGATACTGCTGCAATTTCGGTGGTCCAGAAACAACATACTGAGCGATAGGCTGATGAGACCCATACATCTGGTGTTGTTGTTGCTGATATCCTAGATGTGCGGCAGAGATGGATGAAGTAACAGCAGATTCATTCAACCCCATGGTTGCGAGTTGCTGTCGAACTTTGCTGTCTGGAGACAAAGCAGTCCCGTGAGAGGAAGACTTTGGTTCGACAGCAGCACTAGCCGCACTTGCGGCTGCCTGTTCTGCAGCAACTTTCGCCATTCGTGCTTGTTCCTCCTCCTCAGCCTGGGCACGAGCACGAGCTTCCGCTTCCTCGCGAGCTTTCTGTGCACGTTGACGTGCAGCTTCCTTCTCGCGCTCCTTGCGCTCACGGTTCTCTCGCTCTATGCGTTCAGCTTCCTCTCTGGCTTTCTGCTTTCTCTCTTCAGCTTCCTTCTGCTTTCGGATCTCTTCCTCTTTTCGTTTGCGTTCAGCTTCACGACGCGCTCGTTCCGCTTCTTCTTTCTTCAAGCGTTCTGCCTCTTTTTTTGCTCGTTCGGCTTCTCGCTTGGCACTGTAAAATTGGTTCAGAAATTATTGTTGAATCCTTTAACTATGAAATGTACCGATCCTCGGCAGCCTTCTTTTCGCGTTGGATCCGCTGTTCCTCTTCCTCAGCTTGCTTTTCCTTCTCCCGTTGTAGCTTCTCATCCTCTTTTTGGAGTTTTGCCGCTCTATTGAACCAATCAATACAACGCGTAAATATTATAACAGTAACTTACTTTTTCTGGGCCTTTTTCTTTTCCTTCAGCCTTTGTTTAGCTTCCTCTTTCTGATCCTTGAGTTTTTGTTCCTCTTCCAACTCTTGGAGCAACCGATTCTGACGCTCGTACGCAACCTTCTCTCGGTACGCAGCCAACACACGTTGTTCAAACATTTTGGCTGCAAAGATCTGGAACATACGTCGACCTTCTTCCATCCTTTGCTCTTCTGTTAGAATGTCCTGGTTGAAGTGCATAGAATACGTGAGCACTCAAACTGTAGTCAAAAATATTCACCTCTTCCTCTTCTTCGTCATCGTATTCCTCATCGTCCTCAAGATCTTCGTCGTCATATTCTTCCTCATCCCCTTCTTCGTCATCATCGTACTCTTCTTCGTCTTCCTCTTCCTCTTCACCATCTCCGTCCAGAGAATCAGGGGCAAGCGGGGCAGAGTTTTGTGTCGGAGCAGCAGTAGAGGTATGCGTTGCAGCAGCAGCAGCGGCTACAGCAGCCGTTGCCTGTTGCTGTTGCTGCTGTTGAGCAATTGTCATATTATTGGGATCTTGGTCGTCTTCCAATAACCGAATCTTTCGTTCAGCTAATTGCTCCATAAGGTCCAGAAACTTTCGACCATCGTTTTTGAGAAAGTCCTCAGCTACAGTCAAGATGCCCCCATCTGAAAGAATAGATTTAGTCATCAATCATTGAAATCTTCCAAAGAGACACCTTTTACTGTTAGTCCGCTTCCAAATTCAAATATACTACTCCTTGCTGTTGTAGGACGAGGACGGTGATGATGGTGATGATGATGTCCGTGACTATCATGGTCGTGTTCGTCTTCGTCGTCATATTCTTCATCATACTCGTCTGTATAGTCTAAATCATCTTCTTTGTGGTGGTGATGATGATGGTGGTGACGATGGTTTGAACAGTAATGTGGTTGTGGCGGTTCGATCACTGAATTTACAGCATTAGGCTCAGCCTTCTCTAGCAATTAAGAACAAAACTAACCTTTTGAATATGGATTGTTACTATGTTTTACCGGTGGGGGCACAGGATTTGAGTTGGAGGCACCATTTGGGGCTTGTGATGATTGACTTTGAGCAAAGTTCTCGAGTTCTTCGTAGTAAGCATCATAAAGGAGTTCCAGTTCTTCTTCAATCAGTGATCTGAAAGAAATGATTAGGACCATTCCTCAGACTGTGAATCTTAAAGGCAATTCTCGCTATTTGTAATCATAATCCTCATTCCCATACAGCCTTCGATACTGAGGCTGCAAACCAGGGCAACATTCTCAGCCCAAAAAACTGAGCCGATGTTCGCTATGCTAATGCTATTCGCAGAGGGTCCATATTCGCTATCCTGCCTAATATTTCTATTCGACTTTCCGATTCTAATGCCCCAGAGTCTTTCAGTCAGAGAACTGTTTTTGCTTCCAATATCACATTTGTTCTCCACGAATGTAACAGCTCTGAAAGCCTTAAAGGCTGTCCATCCGGTTGAATCCATTTCATCTATCCAAGCAATCACCCTTTATGCAGTCCGTCATTCGTAAAGTTCATCATCATCATCATCATCATCATCATCATCGAGTTAATTTTGTCGCCTCCACTCAATCGAACATCATGGCCATCCAACAACAACCCTCTGTCCCAGGTACTGCAACAGAATTGCAGAGTCTATCCCGTTCTCGTATTTAAGCACATATTGATGAGTTCATGCCCATGAAGCCTTAAGGTTCACTTAAAAACAGCACCCCTTCCGTTCACAATATTCCGATTCCTAGTCAAGTTTTCGATCCACACACACTTTGAGAAAACTCGACGCACTCTCAACCCACAAAACACCTTCTCTCCGTCATTTGTACTGACGCACTGACACAGGTACTCTCAGAAACCTATACTCACTTTTTCTTTCCACAGGTTGGACATGAACAAGTATGTTTCTGCTGTTCCTTAATCTTTTTCATGACAGCATCCTTTTCCTTCTTGACCAGGTTCCTACGCTCATCTTCACCGAGTTCGAGCCAGAATTCACGGATCCGTTGTTTTTCTTCCGCATCCGATTTGTACCATATATCAGACGAAGGAACGAGGTCGGAAGATGTTGTTGCAGTTAATGATGGAGCGACAGGTATGGAGGAAGCGGGAGGATGTTGTTTTTTGGAGTGAGATTGTTGGGGTTGATGTTGCTGCTGCTTCAGAGGTTGCTGCTGCTGCTGCTGCTGTTGCTGGGGTAGTTTCTGCGGCAGAGGCTGTTGCGTGGCAGCAGGTGGATGCGGATGCGGATGCGGGTGTGAGTGCGGGTGATGGTGATGGTGGTGATGCTGTTTTGGCGGGGGTGGTTGTTGCTGTTGTTGTTGCTGCTGCTGCGATTGCTGCGACTGGGCGTGACCGCAGGTGCATCCGTGGTGGCCGCCTTAGTTGATTCAGAGTAAGTTTAGAGTACTTGATTAGAAAGGGAAAAGGGCATCGTACTCGAACTTGACAGTGACGATGCCGCACTTCGTTTGTGCCGCATTTGTTTTGGAGGTTGTTGTTGTTGTTGTTGCTGTGTCTGCGTCTGCGGTGGTGGCTGCGTCGGCATCTAGTTTGGTGCGTGCGTGAGTGAGTGAGTGAGTGAGGCCAAGTTGCGTGAGTGACAGGTCCCTTCTCTCGGCCAGTCCAAACCAACTCTCTCAAAAGTCTTTCGTAATGTGCATTCGCAAACACTTCCTCTGCCTTGGTTGCAATCCGTAAAACTTGGCCGCTTTCGCTTTCGCTTCCCGAACTTGCTTGGGTCACCCTCCTTCCTCACCTTTGCGATTTTTCGAAGTTGCAACTTGCTGGAACACAACCAATTCACCCATCCTTCATTTCCAAAATTACGTTCCTGCTTACCAGTAATTTGTATCACATTTCCGACAACCGTCATCAAGGTTATACCGTAGAGGGTATATATTTCCAAAGAAATTCATAACATTAATAACTCTCTTCTCTCCTCTTAAAAGTAAATAATACGATTCAAAAACATGAAAGCAACGAGCTCCAATTTCACAATTCCTGTAATATACAATTCTTCCAGAAACCTTCCACCAAAAAACACCAACGCCACCAATAATACCACATCAAGCATCAAGCTGAAAACAACCATCCCACAGTCTTGCGGAAAAAGTCAATTAATCGCTCTCGAGGGAAAGTCATTTCTCCACTCAAGTACTCTGGCAACTCATCGTCATCCTCCTCCATCACACGACCTTCATCATCCTTGGCAACGTGTAGAGTATACAGAATGTTGGGACTTGATGTTTCCGTCTGCACTTTTGGCATGGTCAAAGTGAATTGAATCTCTGCAAATCAAGAGTCACTCCAACCGAATCCCAACAACACACACTCACCTCCTCGAGTTCCTTTCATTTCACAGCGATGCTCCAATACATCTTCCAACCGCGGCATACGGACTTTGGTCAACCCTTTTCCAACTCCACTTTGGCGTCGTACACTACGTCGTCTTGCCCGATCAATCTCATCCTGTGATACAACCTCCTCCTCCGTCTCTTCCTCCTCCTCATCTTCATCATCGTCTGAATCAATCTCTGCGCGCGCTTCTTCCACACTCAAAATCTTGAACTGCGAAAGTTCTTCGTACATACGAACCATCCGTTCCAGTCTCTGTGCGTACCGGTCTGGTTGAGCGGGACGTTCACTTGCTTCCAGACTAAGTTTCTCTAAGCTCTCCAATTTAGCAGTCAAAGTGTTCACTGCGATTGTCATAGATAGTAAGTACTAAACATAATAACAATCAACATACCTTGCTCTCTCAACACCTTCTTCTCCCTCTCGCTTTCTTCATCCATCTTGCTCAACTTCTCAACCTCTTCCAGAACTCCGTCCTTCTCTGCTTCCAACTCATCACAAACTTCTTCCAAATGCTCAACTTCCCACATCCGTGCTTCGCTCTCTTTGCGAAGAATATCCCTCTCCTTGGTGACCTTTTCCACCTCCATTCGTAGCGTTTCAACTTCTTTTCGCAATTGTACCGTCTCTTTTCCCTCTTTCCCTTCTTTTACCGACACTTGTGCCCGAAGTCCAGCTACAACAGAATTTGACTCCTCAAGTGCCCCACGCATTTTGACAACAGTATCAAGTGCATTTTGATGCGCGCAACGCGTTTCATCAAGTTCGGCCTTGAGTTCCTTTAATTTCTCTTCGTATGCTGGTTTTTGTATATTCAGTTTCAGTCCCTCGAAAAATTGGTCTACTCACATGCATACCTCGCCTCTGCAGCCACTTTATATTGTGCATGAAGGCTTTCAGGTGCCGTGTACCGAAGCGTCCGCATTTCTTCGAGGCGGCGGTTTAAATTATCCACTACACTTTGGAGGTTCTAAAAACCATATCGTAAGTTGACAACATTGTTAATTTTAAAATGAACAGGGGAACTCACTTTTGGATCCGAAGGTTTATCACGATCAAGAAGTTCTTGCAAGGTGCTGGGTTGATGTGTTGGAATGTACGGCTCAATAGTAGGAATATTGACTTGAACTGGTGGGGGGATGACAATTTGCTTCTTTTCACCAGTGACAGTTGTGGTTGACGGTATGGAAGAGACTTTAGCTGACGTAACGGAAGGAATAGAACTGTCATAGGAAGATTTCGTTTCGTCATTGTCATCACTCAATTCCAACGCCAAGGATTTCTTTTGTTGTTTTGCGTTGGATTGCTTTTTGGTTGTTTTCTCTAGAGCTGAGACGGACTGTTTCGATATGGCTGTCTCTGAAGACGCGGTTGGTTCCTTGACGATGATTTCTACCATCATTTGAGCACACTATGTTCCAATTAACAATTCGTGGATCTAATTAAATGATCACTTACGCGTTGGGTGGGCTTTTGTTTGACAGGCTTTGTCAGAGGAACTTCTTCATCCTCTTCATCGTCTTCGTGATTGGAGGCAGCCGAGACTGTAACAGCATGAGAAGATGCGATGGATTCTTCCAGAACAGCTTGTATTTCTGGGTCATGGTGAACCTGGAATAGGATAGATTTTAACTCCTATTTCTTTGACTTTTGGTCAAGTTCTTTTTTGATGTGAAAGATTGTACACGCAATCATTTGACGAAAATCAGTTCTGCAACACTCGCTTTGTTTCATTGATCGCTGCGTTCGTTTTTCTCGATTATGAAAGTATGTTTGCCTCAGACAAGTTTGCGCTTTCACGCCTCTCTAGTGGTCAAACATGAATGTACCCACCTCATGATTATTATTACTATTTAAGGAAGAGAGTTGAATTCCATTCTTGTCACAGTAATCCTGAACACTTTTGTAACTCCGAAATTTGAGCCCATTTGGAGCAACCCATGTACAGTCCAGATGACCTGTAGCGCGTTGTTTCGATGTCATTGCCCAACCAGGAGGGAGGGGCTGTTCAGTTACACGTGGGCTGGTCTTTTTTGCGCGAGGTTTTGAAGATGCGGTTGGGGTTGATTCGTTGTCCGAATATTTGACGGGGACGTGCTCCCTTTTGTCAGCGAGGCTCTCCTTCCGTTTCTTCTTTCCTGATTCAGCAGAAGAATCGTCAGCGATTGCAGCATCTGATTTCTTAGTCTTCTTTTGGGGTGGTTCGTCTGCGGCGGACGGGACAGTGATTTGCTGTTTGTCTGTGTTCCAGTACTCGAGCGGGGGAATGCGAACGCGCTTTGCTGGTGCGGCAGTTCGAGATGTGTTTGAAGTTGTTGTTGAAGTGGATGCAGAGGCAGAGGCAGACACGGACACGGGCTCCGCAGCAGGTGCCGCTGTTGCAGTTGCAGTCGCAGTTGCAGTGGCAGATGGCGCCACTGAAACCGAGGCTTTTGATGCGTCTTTTCGCGGCTTCGAAGGTGCCTTGGCTTTGGCTGTGGCCGCGGGCGTCGTGGCTTTCTTGCTTCTGCCGCCTGCCTTTTTGACTGCCCCGGTGGTGGTAGTGCCTGAACACTGCCTGTTTTAGTACCTTTGGATGGCTGTGCGAAGAATGCTCTGTTTACCTCCAATGAGGAAGGCGTCCATCTCCATCAAGTGTTGCGCGTGTGTTTGTTGGTGTTTTTTCTTTCCAACTTGAATCAGCAGTCTTGACAATTTGCATCATCTTCATTCTTTTCTCTCGTTTTCTCTTTCTTTTCTTGCCTAGAATAATAAGCAGTAGTTATTGGGGTTAGTTCTTGATTGTTTTAATTGAATTAATACTTGCTCACTTACTTTCTCTATGGGATAATAAAAATGTGCTTGTTTTTTGTTTTTTCGTGGTTTTCTTGGGTACTAATTATTCTGGAAAGGACGAGACTAAGTTATCGAAGTTGTAAGTGAAAGCACTTACAAGACAAATAAAGAAACGGATCATTTAATGGTTATAGGAAGGAGGGAAGCAAGGCTTTGCAAAATAGTCTCGAATTGGGCGGTACCGTTCTGGTTCTGAAAGGTCCACACCCGCAAAGAGATAATGCATCATAGCCTCCTCTGCGTTGGGTCTTAATGATGGATTTTCATTTTTGCACACGTTCACAAGTTCATTGAGTATGTTTCGGTGCACGCGAGGGACAGCCTCGTCCATAATCCACTGCAAATACTCGAGGATCGTTCCAACCGAATAGATATCTACCGAACTACCATATTGTCGCCTTTGAAATACTTCTGGGGCTGAGTGATCTGGTGTGCCGCACCACCTTGTCAAACCCTGGACTCTGCTTTCCTGACCTTTCTTCATAAAAACTGCGGCTCCAAAGTCCACTATCAAGAATTTTTAAGATATAATTTTTTCCCCAATCTAGAATTAAAAGTACTTACCAAGTTTAAGAATTCCACCTTTTGTCAATCTAATGTTTTCTGGTTTGATATCACGATGCACCACCCCAAGCACATCGTGAAGGTATTGTACAACATCCAGAAGCTGAAATGCTAAACTTTGAATCCATAGAAATGACACTTTAGGCCGATCCATGAGACCTTGAAGTCCAAACTCGACAACATCCATCACAATTTCCCCTGCTACAGTCAAAAAACCCGAACCCGATACTTTAAAATTTAAACCCAACAATGGAAGCAAATTAGGGTGCTTTGCAATGGACATAACCTCCACTTCCATTGCAAAGTCCATCAATACTGCCTCTGACAACTTCTTGATTGCAACAAACTTGTTGCTTCTCGAATCTTTGTACAAATTTACTACAGCAGTTCCGCCTTCGCCGAGCTTTTTCTGAAATCGGTAGTTTCCGAAACGTGTTGGATCAGTTCTTCGAGATACTGTAATTTGTTATTAGCGATGTATTCGAAGTGAGGGGTACCTCAACTTACGCATAATTTTTTCAGCGACCACGTCTGACATCTCAGGTGCAGCCTCCACAATTTCTTCCATATCGGTTCTAGATAAAAGTTCAATGCACAATGATGTAGTCGTAATAGACTTACCCTAACGTGCAGAAACGCATAGGATAGCTTGGTATGTCGTTGCGTACCTGAATGGATTGAGTTTATTCAAATCGATTTAAAACTACAAACCTGCTCCTTTTGAAAAACAAGACAATCCTGAACGAAACGTTTGAACTCGGTCCTGGAGTTTTCCATCAAATTCTGTAGGGCCATTTTATGAGTGGTTGCTTGCAACTCTTGCTCCATTTGATGAGCGGTTTGTGTTTTGTACAAAGTTATTTGGAAACTAGCTTTGGCAGCGGCTAATTCCTCGCCTAGTGCTTCATTTTCTTTGAGGGTGGTGCGCAATTTCTTTTCGAGCTCCTGTTCGTGTTTTAGGAGAGATTTACAACGAGTATTCCTACGTCGGCTCTTCCTTTTTCCGTTTTGATGTTTTGTTCCATAAGTTCCAGATTCAAAGCTGTTTGTCTGGTTAATGTCATTTGCAGAATAATTTCGGCGTTGTGTGTCTTTTGATTTTGAAGTTTGTGTTACAATTGATGATGAACGTTTGAAATGAGATCGTCACCTCTTTCAACAGTCGATTCTCCAAAAAGAGCTGATGTTCTCTTGAGAGAGAAGCTTGAAACTGCAACGGGGAAAGCGTTATAGAAAGAAAACACACCCAATCAAAAGCAACGTACCTTCGCTCGATTTTCTAACTCAAGGCTGTGTGTTGGTTTTGCTTCAACAATCACACTCTTCTTCAGCGCTGGCCAGAAGATACGTCCGAGGGGGGAACGGGATGGGGCTGTCGCCATTTTATTGGAAATCTTGGATACAAATCACGTGGCTTTTTATTTCCGTTTAGATAAATAAGAAAAAGGGTCATTGTATTCAATTTCAAACTTAGAAATAGATTAAAAGGGCCTCAAACAAAGTCAAGCATTCTGTGGGGACACACAGCTCATCATAAAAAAAAACTCTTTTAATCCCCAATGACATTCTGGAATCGCGCGTTTGGGACTTGGATGTTGAGAATCGCAAAAAATACCTCTGACTATGCGCATTATTTTCAGACTTGGAGGAAGAGAGCTGAAAACATTGATACTCATTCTGGCCCTGAAACGTTGCATAGTAACAGTTGTAATTATGGCAAGAGTGTAGGAGGTGGAGATTGTGGTGAAAGTATATAACAGTATATATCGCAACGTGGGCCTGTCTTGTCTGCATCAAATCATGCATTAACAAACTTGCTGGTTTGGTTACCAATGCAAGTGTATGCAAGCTGGACAGCCGTAGGAGTAGCATGAGGAGAGGAATTTCTAAGGTTTCAGTCTCCATCAATTCTTGGATCTTCTAAGTGAGAACCAGTGTAAAATCCGCACTTCCAGTTTCGAACAAAATCTGAATTCAATCTTGATATAATAAAAAGAACGTTATAACCACGTAGTAATTTATTACATTCTATGAAGCAACCTTCTGCTATCTTAGAACAGTTTGTACCAAATCTTCTTCGCCCATTCTTTTGTTGACTTTGGCTTCTCCTTGATGAAAGCATTCTCAGCAATTTGTTCAGGAGTCTCCACCAAACGGTCAGTTTCAAAGTCCATATCTTCATATCGAATCAGCTTGAAACCACTCCAGAATCCGGTTCCGTTTCTGTGACCATGCAACCAGCCACCAACGAGGAACATAAATCCAACGATGGGATAACCGGCATAGATCCATGAGTATCCTGTAAACCAGTTGACGTCAAAGGTAGAGACTTGGTAAAAGGCGGAGAAGAACATGTA
This sequence comes from Rhizoclosmatium globosum, assembly GCA_002104985.1. Taxonomy (NCBI): domain Eukaryota; kingdom Fungi; phylum Chytridiomycota; class Chytridiomycetes; order Chytridiales; family Chytriomycetaceae; genus Rhizoclosmatium; species Rhizoclosmatium globosum. The sequence goes on along the minus strand of MCGO01000131.1, from coordinate 17,047 downwards.
AATGATGACTGCGAATCCAATTGTCAGGGAAGTAAAGTCAAGATAAGGGAAGTATGGGGCAATATATGGAAGGTCTTCCAATCTTCTTCCCTGCGCGATATATCCTCGACGGAATCGCAAGTGAGTATATGAAATAATAATCCAGGCAATGGCTGGGAACAAATTGGACAAAAAGTTAAACACTTGACCACTTGCATCACCATAGTTGGCAATCAAAGCGATAACCCCGAAGGCAAGAGACAAGAGTGTAGCATTTACTGGAATTCCTCGCTTGTCAACTTTCGCAAAGAATTTGGGAGCACTGCCATCCTCAGCAAGACGAAGCAAAGTTCTTGAGCAAGCGTAGACTCCAGAGTTTGTAGTAGAAAGTGCGGCGATGAGAATAACTGCGTTCATGAGGTGTCCGGCGCCGTCGATTCCAATAACAGTCCAAACATAGACGAAAGGAGATTGTTGAATTCCGTTTCCAGAATATGGGTCGAGAACTTCAGAGTCTGGAGGAAGCAAGACACCGACGAGGAAGATAGCTGCAATGTAGAAAATCAAGATACGGTAAAATGTTCCGTTGATGGCTCGTGGTACAGACTTGCGTGGATTGTCAGCTTCAGCGGCAGTCAGTCCAACGAGCTCGGTTCCACCATATGAAAAGAATGCGGTGGTAAATCCTGAAGCAATGTTCAAGAATCTGTTGAATCCATCGTCTCCCTTAATCGCTGGTGAGTAGTTCTTGAACCAGAGGGGACCCGTACCGCCTTGTCCAACCCCAAGCCAAACAAAAGTACCAACAATCAAGAAGAACACGACTGCAACAATTTTGACGATACTGAGAACGAATTCAATCTCTCCAAATGCCAAAACAGTGACCAAGTTGACGGCAGCGATAGGGATGTAGAAGATAACGCTCCAAGCCCAGTTTGGAAGGGCATTTGGCCAGTAAAGCATGAATTGGGCGACGGCGACCATCTCAGTTGGAATTGTGACAGCCCAGTTCAACCAGTACTAAGAGGGCCCTGTTACATAAACACCCGCCAAAATATTCGAAAGTACTCACATTCCATCCAGACGCATGTCCCAGCGCAGGAGACACGAAACGACCAGGAAAGTGAGAGAATGCTCCCGACACTGGGATCAAAGTCGCCATTTCACCCAGTGCGACAGTTACGGCATAACCTTGGATTCCAACGATAAGGAAACAAAGCAATGCACCAAGTGGACCAGCCGTGTAAATAGATCCTCCCTGTTTTCAGTTTTGGAAGGTAAGGTTCTGAACAAGCCATAGAAGTGCCCCAAGCCAAAATATGGAATTCACTCTCTACTCACAGACTTCAACAGGAGTCCAGTTCTATATGTTGAAAGGAGATAAAAGAGTGAGTGGACGTTAGTTTGACAGGTTCCAAATTTAGTGGCAAATACATAGACACATTACCCAATTGTACCACCGATCGCAATCATTTCCAAGTGACGAGCTTGCAGTTTACGGTGTAGTTGACCCCCGGATGAGGTGTTGATGACCTGCACAGCATCCTTGTCTGCCATCGTTGAAGTTTTGTTTTTTTCTTCGGATCGGAAACGAAATTTGGTTTCCTCTTATCGATATCACTTGGACGATGATGCAATCGCACGGTAAATGAGCCGTCATACCACGTGCGTCAAGCCGTCATAATTATCATAATCAAATGAGAAATAAGATTTGAACTAAGGGGAAGAGAAAGATTAGCTGTGATTGAGAGTTGCATTCGTGTCGGGAGTGGGAATGAAGTGGGTTAGTCAGAAACTGACAAATGCACAACTGATATATGGTATCGTTGATGAGAAACCTAAGCGGGTATCAAGAATAAAGTTGTGAGTTAGAACTGAATTCGCTTCAAGACTTAAAGAGCTGTAAATAGAAAGCGTTGTGATGGAGGGTCTTACCATGGCGTTGGCACTTCCTTTGGTTTTATTAGTAATTACTATTAGTCAATGGATGAGTCCATTAAATGATTTCCTCCCCTTTATTGTTTATTTAACCATCTGTTTCATTTCGAAGTTCGAGCCGACTTGTCGGTAATAGGTTGAAATCGGTTTAAATCAGTTGAAATCGGGTTATTATTTGGTTGCATGAATGAAATGAACTATTTTATCTGGTTGCAATCAGCCAGTTGGTTGATTTTTGGGTGATTTCGACCGACTTTTGACGAAATCGTTCGAATCCACAAATATCTGCCAACACCCTGTTCCCTCTACCTCGTGATGAAGGAGAATTGGAGCCCAAGCTGCCAATGTTTGCTCATGTTCTTTGTGTATTCTCAGGATCTGCATCTGTCAGACAACACAGAGACAAAAGGATTGCAGGCTATTTATACGTTCAATGTTCAAGACAAAGAGCTTTTGCTTGGATGGCACTTAAAACTGGTTGGACGCAGGGAATTCTTTCCGCAGAACGCGTGGAGTGCATTGCCCTCATAGTCAAGGATTTTGATCATCATGATAGAAACAAAGTTAAAATATTCCGTTCCAAATAAAGAAAATCTATGTTCAGAAGAAGGACAAAAAAATTCTGCCCTTATCGCAACTTGATTGCTCAACATTAAGGTCTTTGTGGAATGCGTTCAGGGATGGTATTATCAAGGCCTCTTGGAAAGGTACAATACGCGTCGCAATTGCCTGCAGAGAAGAGAAGGTCCCCAAAATAGAAGAGATCGCACATCCCTACCCCCAAGGACACTGAAGCAGATTGCATTCAGGTAAGCAAAGCTTCCTTGAGTACAACTCGCGATTATAAAAGCAAGGGAATTACAATATTTGAAAATGATTCTCAGAATGATACGCAATCCAACAAAGCAAGGCTATATCATTTTGGATCACACAACTGAAGAGGAGGCCAATCACGTTAGAACAGAAAACCCCCTTGTCTTTATGCTGCGTTCTCTCACAGAGACTCTGTACTCCAACTGTCTCATCATAAATTCCAATTTGAAGTTCTTTCTTGACAGCCACTTATACACAATTACCTCAACCTGAAGACGAGGAACATCAAAATGTGCATCCAGAAGCTGTTGTGGAGGAGAATGGAGGAATTTTGAACTTTTCTGTGAAGTATATGAGTGGACATTGGAACTGCAAGAAACTTCTCAATAATTCTTTCATATGCTCCTCATACCTGCAGCAAAGCAGCTCAAACTACAACCAAAGTCTTGATGAACCTAGATGAAGAAATTCCAACACGTCTGCTTTGGTGGACGTTTTCAATTCAATATTTTCCCCAGATTCCATGAAAATGAAAGCTCTTGACTAATTTTTTTATACAACAAGTTGAACCAAGGACTTTAGGGAGACTTACTCACAATGGCGGCTATTATTGTCTACATTATGTTGCCTGCAACAATCTGAATCCTGGGCACGCAGACACAAAAGATTCTAGCCAGTCTAATCAATGCATTTACATCTTGAGGTTTGTTTTTTGTAAACCACATGGAACTTGAATTAAATGTTAGTTATAGTCTCTCTAAAAAAGTTGGAGGTGAGTTTGAATGGACTTTTGCGGGACAGTCAAACTGGCCACATGTTTAATTCTTTCATTATATATTTTGCAATTTAATTAACAAAACCTGCATGGGAAGTAATAAATAACAGATGTGGAACTAAGTGAAGATGTGAAAATTGGGGTAGTCACATTGCAAAAAATTGGTCAGATCACAGGCATTTTCCAAGCCATTCCTTTTTTTGACTTCTACAAAAACCACCATTTTCCATCAGCGTGCTCCCTCTACTTTGTACCAATTTCAAAGTCTATGGTAATCTTCTGTCATTGAGTGTATGCTTCCATCTTTCTTACCCATCAGTCAGGAACACTGATTGAAGATACTGCTTGCAACACTGACATTCAAGAAAAGAACAATTAAAGAAGGTTTAATGTTGAAGTTCTCTAAAGGTTTCTGTGGCTGCCTTATTGAGCTTCCTTATTCTATGCCACTTTAATAACAACTGTCTTGCTTTCAGTCAATATTTTTAAGATGTATGAATTCCGCAGATATAACATCCTCCTACTGAATTTATGAACAGCAAAACATATGCCTCAGGCCATGTCCTTACTTTCAGGGATGTACTTGTTCAGCAAGTCTTATTTGTTTCTGCTTACGGTTGCATATTGATTGACATACAATTTTTTAACTGATTTCTATCTTCTTATTACCATTTTTCTACATTATTTCCTTTTGTAAAATAAATGCTTATAAGGACAATCTTCAAAAGGTATAAGTGTGCTAACACCAACCCAAAATATTCACTAATGTAAGTCCTCTTAGCTCACAATAAATCCAAGTGCTCTAAGTTTTAAGCTTTCCAATCTTAGACTCATCTTGTCAAGAAGCTTCCGCAACACAAATGTCTCAATTTGAGAAAGTTTTCACATAGTGATTCCTTGATTTTTAGAATTAATAGAAGAAAGTCTTGGGTGATTTTATTTAATTGTTGACAGGATGATTTGTTTGATTAAGAGTCTGCGCGAAGAAAGTAGGATAGCTGTCAAGAATGCCCACTTCAAATGTTTACAATATCATGCTCATAGTATTATAATCATCTTAGTTTGCAAGAGCCACCTTCTTTAATCAAATAGAAACTATCAAGTTACATCTTCTTCATTGGTAATTTCCATCTGATTTTATTTGTTTGTTGAGTTTTATTTTTCAATGTTGATATTGTTGGTTTCCTTCAATCTCAAACAGATACGCAATTTTTTAGTGTCCATGCTCTTGTTTTCAAATGATGCTGTTCATACAGGGCATGTATCAAAAGAAAAGATGCTAACTAGGATGCGAGGGAGGTATAAAATGTACAATAAACACATTTTGTATAAAAAATGATCTAAAAAATTGATTGAACATCTCATCACTTTAGATTTGCCCTCAAGGCCTAACTCAGCTGTCATCTGATTGGCGCTCGGAACGTGCCACAGTTCAACGCCTCTTCTCCATACGTGTTTTTCAATGGGAAGAAGGCAAACCAGCCACACTGGCTGGTTTAAGAGAAACCTCTGTTGTATTTGAGCCTCATTTGAGTTCATCGCTGCTTGAATTCTGCACTATGTAACTTCCGGAAACACATATACCAGTGCCAGTTCTTTGTTTGGAATGTCCAAAACTTGTGTATGTGAATACGTTCTGCAAGTGGACAAGGTCCTTGTTCAAAGATTTCAACATGACACAATCCGAGCCAACAACCGAGGCAGGAAATAAGTGATGGTTTTGCAGAATTGTACAAGATTCCAAACATCTTGTGGGAAATTGATGGTTCCTTTTTTAGAATTTGCCGCTTTGCTGACTTTCTTGGCTGGAATTGTCGAAAAGAATTTCCTGCCTTCAATATGCAGGCAATTGTGGATCACAAGATGCGCTTTATTTTGTTCTTGCTGCGATCAGAAGTTGCAGCAACAAATCAGCCTTCAACCGCTTGTGGTTTGGTCAAAACATCCATGTATTCTTCCTTGCTGACGCTGGATATCAACTTTTCCAGCACATTATGACTCCGTACCTAACGCAAGGGCTGCAAGGGACAACCTGAAAGACTTAATTTTCTTAGTAGTGATAATAAATTTATTGAGAAAAATAAGAAGAGAAATGGAAGGCGTAGACAAAGGCAAGGATCAACATATCAAGCAACACTTCCAACCCGGGCTCCACCGCCGACTGCTTGAGTCAAGATTGCAGCAAGAGACGAAATTAAATCTGCCATCTTGTCTGTTTTATCTGCTGTTCTCTCAGCAAGCTGGATCAGGGTTTTCATTGCTTCTGAATCACCTCCTGACTGCTTGTTCACCATACCTCTTCCCAGAGCCTCCAATCCCTCTTTCAATCCAGTTCCCAACAAAGCAATAGCAGAAACTAGGCCTTTCTTTCCTTTTGCAGATCCCTCAAACAATACCTCCTCCCGGTCCCCTACCCTTCAATTTGGCAAGCTCGGCCTTGGCAGCCTCCAATTCATCTTTGAGGGTGTTCTTGGTTGGTGCTTTCATTTTATGGCTGGCTGACAGCTCTTTCTTTGGGGGTCATTCTGTTCTGTTTTTTTTGGGCGGGATTGTTTTGCGTTCAACTGAAAAAATGGTAGCTATTTTTTTCACTAATAAATTTCAAGACGGGATTGAAAGTCATTTGGAACCACCCCTAAATGGGAGCTCTAATATTCTTTGGTATTATGCATGAGACATGTCAACCCTGTGCTGGTAAAAAACAATTTCCTCTTGCCTTGTACTCAATTTTGTTACAAAAAAGCCGTCTATGCTGGCTCTATGAATTTGTGAACATGAAAAATTTGTTGGAGATAATGCCTTTTGCAATGGTTGTCACTCAGGCTTCGAGTAGCAGTGATGCAGAAAATGCCAAGCAGAAAATGGCAGAAATAATGGGCACCAGGCAAGATTAATAACCAAGACCAGTTGGGTACAGAGGACAGTCCAATTCATTCTAAAGGTTGCCAAGAAATCATAGAGCTGACGTGTAGTGCGTTTCAACCCTTGAAAAGTGTGTGACTCTACGTACATTACTAATGCTGGAGGGTGTTTCATCAGTGAGTCAAGTTGCTAGAATGCAATCTCAAGTAGAAAACACTGGCTGGTTTAAGAGAAACCTCTGTTGTATTTGAGCCTCATTTGAGTTCATCGCTGCTTGAATTCTGCACTATGTAACTTCCGGAAACACATATACCAGTGCCAGTTCTTTGTTTGGAATGTCCAAAACTTGTGTATGTGAATACGTTCTGCAAGTGGACAAGGTCCTTGTTCAAAGATTTCAACATGACACAATCCGAGCCAACAACCGAGGCAGGAAATAAGTGATGGTTTTGCAGAATTGTACAAGATTCCAAACATCTTGTGGGAAATTGATGGTTCCTTTTTTAGAATTTGCCGCTTTGCTGACTTTCTTGGCTGGAATTGTCGAAAAGAATTTCCTGCCTTCAATATGCAGGCAATTGTGGATCACAAGATGCGCTTTATTTTGTTCTTGCTGCGATCAGAAGTTGCAGCAACAAATCAGCCTTCAACCGCTTGTGGTTTGGTCAAAACATCCATGTATTCTTCCTTGCTGACGCTGGATATCAACTTTTCCAGCACATTATGACTCCGTACCTAACGCAAGGGCTGCAAGGGACAACCTGAAAGACTTAATTTTCTTAGTAGTGATAATAAATTTATTGAGAAAAATAAGAAGAGAAATGGAAGGCGTAGACAAAGGCAAGGATCAACATATCAAGCAACACTTCCAACCCGGGCTCCACCGCCGACTGCTTGAGTCAAGATTGCAGCAAGAGACGAAATTAAATCTGCCATCTTGTCTGTTTTATCTGCTGTTCTCTCAGCAAGCTGGATCAGGGTTTTCATTGCTTCTGAATCACCTCCTGACTGCTTGTTCACCATACCTCTTCCCAGAGCCTCCAATCCCTCTTTCAATCCAGTTCCCAACAAAGCAATAGCAGAAACTAGGCCTTTCTTTCCTTTTGCAGATCCCTCAAACAATACCTCCTCCCGGTCCCCTACCCTTCAATTTGGCAAGCTCGGCCTTGGCAGCCTCCAATTCATCTTTGAGGGTGTTCTTGGTTGGTGCTTTCATTTTATGGCTGGCTGACAGCTCTTTCTTTGGGGGTCATTCTGTTCTGTTTTTTTTGGGCGGGATTGTTTTGCGTTCAACTGAAAAAATGGTAGCTATTTTTTTCACTAATAAATTTCAAGACGGGATTGAAAGTCATTTGGAACCACCCCTAAATGGGAGCTCTAATATTCTTTGGTATTATGCATGAGACATGTCAACCCTGTGCTGGTAAAAAACAATTTCCTCTTGCCTTGTACTCAATTTTGTTACAAAAAAGCCGTCTATGCTGGCTCTATGAATTTGTGAACATGAAAAATTTGTTGGAGATAATGCCTTTTGCAATGGTTGTCACTCAGGCTTCGAGTAGCAGTGATGCAGAAAATGCCAAGCAGAAAATGGCAGAAATAATGGGCACCAGGCAAGATTAATAACCAAGACCAGTTGGGTACAGAGGACAGTCCAATTCATTCTAAAGGTTGCCAAGAAATCATAGAGCTGACGTGTAGTGCGTTTCAACCCTTGAAAAGTGTGTGACTCTACGTACATTACTAATGCTGGAGGGTGTTTCATCAGTGAGTCAAGTTGCTAGAATGCAATCTCAAGTAGAAAACACACTACACCGTGAACCACTAATAGCAGAACTACACTCTTGTTCACTTTTGACAACCTCATCCACTGGTGTCCCATCAAAGTTCTCGCAAAACTTGTTAATAATATCTTGCAGCTGTTTAGAAAGCATGGATTCCTTCCATTCTCCATTTTCAAGACTTAGTCCGCAACGAATCATAGCTTTTCTGGTGTAGGAGAGGCCATCACTGTCCTTTTGGGCGTTGGCGTCTTTCACGGATTGAGAGGCTGTGTGCAGAAAGAAGTGCTTCCCAGGATACTTTAACTTTCCAGAAGCTCCTGACACATCTTCATTCTCAAGCATGCGCAGTTTTTCCTTGTTCCAGATCTTTGTCCAACATTCTTTAACCTTTTGAATCGGCCATTGATCTGCTTGCTGGCACAAATGAGTTTAATTTGGGGGGAAATATTGAAGCTTTACATTGGCGTTGTCAAGTGCACGTCATAAGAGAGGTGAGTCATTGTGGCCTCCACAATTATCGACAAAAAGAGTTACCTATTGTTTAATTTAGATAAAGAAGAAAGAGAATAAGCTATTCACCTTTGACCTTGAGGATCAGCCAACTTTCCATTTCGATGACGAACGAAATTTGGGGTCAGAAATGAAAAGAGGGAAAACATTGCGATCAATCCAGCCTTTTGGACCAGTCTGGTAAGACACTCCAACAACGTCATTTGGAACTCCACGGATTGGGAACGAAGACTGTGCATTCTGGAAGATCATCATTGGATCCCCCAATAGCGCCTCCTTTCCTCCTGCCATCCAAACCACCATAGTCATTCCTTCCCCTCCCAAGATCCCTGATAAATCCAAGGGTCTTGTGGTTATCCATATTGACAATGAAGTGGGCTTCGTCTGCATTGCAAACCAGATCCTCATCCAATGTGCCATTTTCAAAATCCCGTTTCAGTTGACCCATGTGGTAAGCAACAGATTGCTCAATAGCTTCTTGTTTTTCAGGAGACGCTGATAACTTTCCAGTTTGGCAACAAGTGACAATATTGTTGCTCTCCATGAAGTTCTGAATCCATAGATAGGTAAGCTTGTCAATATGTTTTTTTCCATCTATGTCAACTGAATCCTTGCCTAACAGCATCTCGTAGTCTGGACCATATTCCAGGCCCCTTGAAACCAACGACACAGCCAACGTCCTCAACAAATTCAGATCAAACTTCACTCCTGCTTTCCAAAGATGCTCAAACTCGTCTTTCAACTTCAGATGGATGGCAGAAACCCATGGTAAAACTTTACAACCACAGCCTCTACGTGCTTTGCGTTGAAGTCGGACTCGTCCACCGTCAGTGTGTGACAAAACATGAAGAGATCCACAATCAAACGTTCCTTCACAATCCTTGAACCAGCGACATGCTTTCTTGTGGTTGGCCCCGTATGATTGGCGAAATGCGTTTGGAAACTGTTTGATTGCCCGTGCAGGTATTGTGGCGGATCCTTTCACCTGCTCATTATATATACAGCACATGATAACTTTCCTTGAAGCTAGTGGAACGTTTTGTTGTAAAGCTCTGCATATAAGTACATTTAATTGTCAATAAAATAATCTGTTTGTGATGTATCCTTGCCTTTTGCGCTTTTGATGAATTACATTCTCAGTGTTCTCTTCATCAGATGAAGGTTGTGCCAGAAAGTTTGCAGCAGCTTCTTTTTCCTCCTCCGACTCACTTGGAACGTAGTCATGGTCAATCATTAGGATTGTAAGGAATGCCCCCAAGGATTTGGCGACATCCGTGTATCAAGTGCTACCGAGTTGGGAGTGATGGACGTCGACAATGCCTTCTTGGAAAGTTGTTTGATTTGATGCAGAATGGAGAAGAATGCTATTCTGGATGCATTGGCATTCGGAACTCATGAAAGACAGTTTAGCAGCACACGGACGTAGGTTAAATAAGGCGAAGTTCAGTTGTGCTGAAGTGATGTTGTTAAACAAACCTTACGTTAAAATGGATATTATAACCAGTCAAAAGTTGGATAATATGAAATCTCACATTTAATAACGTTAAATATTTTACATTAAAAAGTGTCAATTTTTTCCTTGAAGGCTGGTTCTCAAGTTTTAATATTAAATAGTGTCGTCGACACTATTAGTGAATCAACACTAATTATGCATATAGACACTATTAGTGGTGAACAGTGTTCCTGAAGTGACACAATCAAGAACCTTCCAAGGAACCATACAGCTTTAGGCCAGCTATCCTTCCAGCTTATCAGGGACATACACTAGAACGGTGGAGGGTCCCCTGAATGGGGGATGTAGAACGTTAACGTGAAGGAACTTCAGAAGAAAAATCCTTCAAACATCACAATCACCAACACAAATACTGTGTCATCCTTATGTAGCAACTACACCACAAGGAAATCCTTGTGGCCACCAAAGGAAAAGTGGAAAGAAAATTGAGCAGCAAAATGTAAGGGAACATAGAAGCAAACAGAGTCACAGTGGCTATGATGTTGCCCTTCCTCCTGGAGGCATAAAGAAGACTATGAGGGAAGACACTGTTTTTGCTGACAACATCTTGGCTGATCAAAGCCTAGGAGACTAGCGCCAGCGCTTTCCAACAACAAAATGTGGGGTTAATCACCAGTAATGCAGAGCTGTGCTTGCTCCAAAGAGAACTAGATGACAACATGCTGGATCACTTTGAGAACAGCCTGCTGTATCCCTTGGAATTCTTGGTTGTTGAGAGTCATAGTATTTGCCAGTTTTTAACTCGGACCACTGATTAATATTTCAAGTCTTGATGCAGGAGGGGGGTGGAGCATAGTGCAGACTAGCTTGATTCACTGAAAACGAGCATAAAGTAGGATACACGGGTTAATGGATGAGAATTTGTGTGAATGCAAGAATTCACCTCTATCTGCCCTTTCCTCTATTGTTGTGCAAAATTGAAGACTCAATTCCAATTCATTCAATAATTCTGTTTGCCTGTGAAAGGCTTGAATAATTGTAGAATTGTCCTGTCATAAATCTTCAATAGGAGTTTGCTTCCAAGACGTCAGTTGTGGGCTTGAACTGCACAAATGCTGGATAAGTTTGTGCTTATCATCCTGACAGCTGTTCACAGCATCTTAAGCCTCACAACAAGGTTTTGTTGAAGCGAGACTAATATCTGGATGCCAATGAGTGACCCGGATATTCCGAACAAGCTCTGCAAACTTCAATCATTCGTCACCGCCGCCCCCATCACTCCCAAGACATAACTTTGAAACCACAAGTCAACGTTTATTTGATTTAATAAATGGTGGAAGAACAATAACTGTTAGTGATAAGGACAGGAGATATATGGTATTCAAGGCTCAACTGCATTACAACTCTCTACATGGTCATCAAACTGTTGCGCACAGTTTTCCTTACATCCAGGACAGATTCGGTAGTTTCTACATCGCATACAGGTGAGCCAGTAGCGGCTGGACTTCCACAGGGATGAACAACGGGTGTTGTTGGAATCGCTTGACACTGCTTCCCGTCTTTCTCCTCTGCCTTTGCTCGCTTTTTGGCTTCCTGTGCTTCCAGCTTCAATGCTTTGGCGGTAACTTTCTCAGCGGCTGCAGCTTCTTTTTCCTCGAGCTCCTTTTGTTGTGCAGTGAAGAGTTGATTGAGGCTGTAGGGTTGATCCAATTTAAGGAACTTTTTAGGCTTCACCGCCGCCATTCCAACAGGTCCAGAGGTTGCTGACGATCGAAAGAGTCGGACAAGGAGGTTGATGGCGGCATTCTGCGGGTCTGTCTCATCCAGTGGGGCAGCAACGTTGAGTTTGGCTTTCTCCCAAATTTTTTCCTTGTCGAACGGATAAATTCCTGTTCTACAAAAGGCAGACTGAATCAAAGCCGGTGTGAGGCAGTTTCTAGCTTCTAACGCTACAGGAACAAGCTCCTTGCCAAGAGATCCAAGAAGGTCCAAGCTGAAGCTCTTTTTGGCACGATAAAGTCGAACAATGGTGTTTTTCAAATTTGCAAACAGCACGTCATCTAGAGGCTGCAAGAAGTGAGTAGTATTGGCAGGGAATGGGAACCCATCTATACCACAATTATAGCAATGATGCAAGACATCAAACGTCTTGTGTGTCCCAAGATTGTCTAAAAGAAGGAAGGGTTTGATTCTTGGATGCAAGATTTTCCAACGCTGCGCCAGCTCGGTCAGAATCGGAATCCATTGGGTTTCTGTGAGGAATCCTGTGTCGCTGAACAATAAAATTACAGGAGTCTTGTTGTTGAAACCGTATTGTGCGTCTGGATCTTCTAATTGGAGATTTCCGAACTCAAGGGGCAAAATCAAAACGTCCATCACCTGCTCGCCAGTGGCTACAACGAAGGAAAGGAAGCTTGCATGCTTGCTCCTGTCTCCTTTGACTTCCCCAGGGCGAGCAACAAGAGTGCTTTCCAGCACTGTAGATTGTGAGTTGTCGTTTTGAAGTTTGATTCGCATCTCATCCACATTCATCACATTCTGGAACTTGTAGCCTTTATCTTTCATGTATTTTCCATACGCTTCCACCCATAGACAGACTGACTCATAGGTTACAGGACTGATGCGGGCCTTGGAGATTGCTTTCGTGGCTCGGCGGCAAAGGCGATCTGAATGGCGGGATATGAAACCATCGTACCATTTCTCAGCAGTCCACTCTGAAGGTCCATTAATCTCGTGGAACACTGTTGTTGCAAAGTCGATGAAAGCCATACGGGACATTGGCTGGCGGCACAAGGATCTTGCTTCAAGAAGGGCTGTGAGTGCGTTCTCCTCCTCATCAGAGAACACTGAATTGCCGTGGGTTCTATTTGGGTGCTCTATCATTCGATAATATATTCCCCGAATTGTCTCCTTGGTTGTGGAAAGGTTGGTACTGACTTCCTCAGCGGCAGAGTTAACCGAGAATCCATTGTTGATCAGGTTGGTCATTTCTGCCAGAACTCGGCAATTCTTGGATGGACCAGGCTGTGGATTACTGGGACCAGTAGCATGTCGTTTCATATTGCTTATATTTTTCTATTGAAGTCAATAAATTCAAGGTATAGAGTTAAGGATTGAAAAATGAGTCATTAATTCTTGTTCGGAATTTCCGGAGGTTGTTCGGAATATCCGGGTCACTCAATGGCTGCAACCAACCGTGTGTGAAGTACCATTTGATGGAAAACTAAGTTCAAACTTGTACTGTTGGCATGCGTGCCACAAATGATATGATTCATGTGAAGGAATTGAATAAGGAAGGTGTTTTAATGAAGCTGCATGGAACAAGTAAACTGGGATCACATGTTCTTTCACTTGCTCCAGGAAGCCTTCGCATATGTCCACCAATCATCTGCATTCTTCCCAGGCTCATCAAAACTCTTGAAAAGACTCTGTGACACTCGCAAATTAATTCTAAAACCATAATATACTTTCCATTTCCTTTCTCACACATGACTTCCTTGCCACTCTCTCTTCCCATCAAATTGGGTGATGAACACAGATCTCCAGCCCATTCTCTCAATGTAGTGTTGTCTATATTTCTTGACATTGTCTTGTTCATGACCATCCAAGTAGATTCCCAACTTGAACACTGCATTCTTGAAACCAAGAATTTCCAACCAAGTGACTAAATGCATGTAGGCTTTGTTTATCAGATGAAAGGGAGCAGAGGAATCAATCCTCTCAACTTCACTCAAACATCTTTGAACAAAACTTTTGTCTTCATATGAAGGCTTAATATGAAGGCCCAAAAAAGAGAGCACTGAAGATTGTTGAAGAAAAAGTTGGCAATCATCTGTATTTTTTGAGCATTGTGAACCAGCCAAGCTGCTGCAAATGCTTTTGAGGGCTCCTTTCTAGTTTTACTGGAAGCAATCAGAGTAAAATATGCTGTATGCCAATTGATGTGATATGATCTGAGGCTTTGAGCAAGATTTGTGGCTTTCTGTTGGTTGTTGAACAGGAAAACCATGGAGGTAAGCTGATTCATTACAACTTTCAGCTGTTTCACATTGTGAAGACTTTTGCACTTGACAAGTTGCACTGCTGATGATATGGTTCCACCATGAAAATTGTCAGTTTCTTTCAGTTTGTAACAGCAGCAAAATTAGTCTTTCAATTTAGGCAGATTCTAGTGTCACTTTGAGCACTTGAAAAACGCTGTTTTCCTTGATGAGTCAAGTCAGTGGCAGATATCTTTGGTGCAGGGTAGTTTGTTATTGGGTCCGTTTGACACCGCTTATGCGATGCCAATAATCTGTTCATAATATTCTAAAGAAAGGCTCCTCCCTAACATAATGTTGCCTTTTTGGCTCTGTTTCATGAAGTTATTTGCTTGGGTTGCTCACTGTTGCTCAACTAAATCAACTCCGCTCTATCAATCTACGGTTTTGTCTTTTGAATAAAATAAACTTTGAATTGTGAGAGGTGGTTTATTTTTTGTGAAAAATGCAAGTTGAGGTAAGTACTTTCCTCATACCACCAACTACATAGACCTTAAGTTCCTCACCACTCCCTATGTAAGTCCAGCTATGTAAATCTGCACTCTGCACCATATATTCAGGAGGTCAGCCAGCCACTTGGCTTTTTGCAAAGCCCCAAAATAAGATTGTAGCCTGAGAATAGCCTCCTGTGCTCCATCAGGATTTGTGTCAAGTTGTTCCTCCAACAAAAGTCCTGAACCATTTCATGTAATAATGCAACAATAGTTGAGGATCTTGTTTCACTGATGGATGGCAGTTCATAATTGACACTGGTGGTACTGGCAGTATTCTGGTGCAAGGCAAGCTCTAACTGGTACTTAAAGAAGACAATAGCAGCCTTGTAATCCCAAACCTGAGTGCTTTGGTAGAGTAGTCCAATCAGACAGCAGCAAATCAGAAATTCAACTACATTGGGGCCTCTTCATCTGAAACCATCATTCTTTATCTTGTTAACAGTTGATATGGGCACAAATGGGCTGGTTCCTTCACACGGAAGCCTGGTTGAACATACAGTACATGTGGCAGCCTCATATTCACTGGTTGGAGATTCAATAGAGAAGCTGGTTGAGGCTGTTTTGTGCCTTTGGTTGTTCTTCCAAATAAGCAATTATGTGCCCTTGTTCTTGCTACCCAGGCCCCTCTACTGTTG
This sequence comes from Rhizoclosmatium globosum, assembly GCA_002104985.1. Lineage (NCBI taxonomy): Eukaryota > Fungi > Chytridiomycota > Chytridiomycetes > Chytridiales > Chytriomycetaceae > Rhizoclosmatium > Rhizoclosmatium globosum. The sequence continues at coordinate 1,764 of MCGO01000131.1, read as the reverse complement.
GACAGTTTACTGTCACTTGCAATTACCGCTCCTTGAATTCTCACAATAGGGGTGGTCAAAGTTGAGAAATTTCTCAAAGTTGACATGAACCCAACACATTTCCGACACTGCCACTGTTGCCTGGGAAAGAAGAAGAACTAAACCTGATTTCAGCGGGCCACACTCAACTTCATTCAAAGCCACAAGTTACTTATGCTTCAATCATCTGTATATGCTGTAAAGCCTGCTGTGCAGGCTCAAGCAGCCCCATCCTCTTCAAAAACTGGGTTCTTTTACAAATTCAAGAAGCAAACCACCGAAATTGAAGCATTGAAGCCCATTCATCCCATAATCGTGGTGGTTTCTGTAGAAGTTTCAACACCTCACTTGGGTCCCCTACACCATTTTTGTTTGCATGCCATTCAAAAGAATGCATGACCTTCCTGGCGCTTACCACGATCCGAAGGATGGATCCCAGGAGGATTGGGGCTTAAACCGGTAACTCATGCATTAGCTGAATGGATGCATGCACTCAAACGTAGAACCTTCCATTTGATACAAGATGTACTTTTTTGCATCAACAAGGTTTGATTCCTCACACCACAGGCACTTGACTGAATAAGGCGTTAACACCAAGAGGGAGATGGAATGACTGGCAAACGGTTCTTTGACGATGTTGAACTTTGGGTCCAGACTCGGCAATTACTTATGGCATCTGCTGCACTCAATGAAACTACTAGTGATATCAATGTTTTAAAAGCTTGGCTACATTTGACGCAGCTGTTTCCAACCCCACTTCCAGCATCAAATGATACATCAGCAACTTAATATGGTTTTGAGAGAACAGTTTAACGTATACAGGCAAGACAAGGAATTCAAAGATAGAGTACATGTTTCAAATTTCTCCAAGAAAGTCTGTGCCTATAGGAATATTACGGTACCGCTTTCGTTGGATCTTGTGGGAGCTGTTATAAGGCAACGTGGATTCACAGGAAAATGGTTAGAGGATTTGTTGATAAGAGTGATCAATACAATAAGTTTTTGAACAATGCCATCCTGCACAATACTGATTCTATGGCCTCCGTCATAAATCTCAACAGTATAGAAGCCAAAACATTGGACAAGTCATTCAAACTGTGGAAACAACTTGGTGCAGGCAAAGCAGTAATCTGGTTTGCTCAGCAGAAGTAAGAATTATTAACTCTACTGTTTGTTATAATCATAAACACAGAGTAAAACAAAAGTTCTTGCTTGTGGATGTCAGTCAAGTGTTCCCATGTGTGGAAACTGGGGTTGTTATGGAAACAAATTCCATTTTTGGGGACATGGTCAGTATCTCTACAGTCCTGTTTGGTGGGGTGGATGTGGAAATTCTGATTACTTCAAGTGTGGAGCTCAACCAAGTGAATGTGGTTCCCACAGTGCTTCTGCTGGTGTCAAACGTGTTAGTGCACAAGGATCTAGTGGGGGCAGTGGAGAAGATTGTTCTGATTGTGGTCATGATGGTGGAGGTTCTGGAGCTGGCAATTGTGGGGATTAGTTTCCAAGTTATTTCACAATCTCATCAAATTTTATACAGGTCTTATTAATGCTCTTGAGCCATTATTTTTCACCCGTCCTCTAATTCTTTAAACAGAACAACCCCTCAAAAACCTGAACTTTATTTAAGAAAATGAATCCAAAATAATAACTGAATTTCCTTGAATTGAATCTCCGTAACTGCCTTCACAACATTGTCACAAAAATCATGCAACAAAATATCATCCATCTTCCGCAAAAAGTTTA
>MCGO01000130.1:0-110169 GCA_002104985.1 Rhizoclosmatium globosum | reverse complement strand
CAATGGTGCAGATATTTCTCTGAATCAAAAATTGCTTCTAATTTAAGGCTGCAATCCAATATTTTTGTGTTAGAATTGCTTTTGTCTGTTTCTTCAAGGCAACGTTGAGAGTTGCTACTTTCATATGCTCAATAGAGGTATCTGGAATCAAAACTTTCATGTTTTCATCAGTAAGATGTTCAGAAGACAGTCGGATTTTGTTCTCCTCAGCATTACTCAAAACTACATTGCTAAGATCATCTTCAAAGCTGACTTTGTTTCTTTCAACAGTTTCATTTGAAGTAAAGGCTATCATGGTTCAGTTTCAGTACATGTAAATGTAACTACCTTGTTGTCTACATAATTTAGAACAGTTTTCTTCAGATTCAGAGTGTGTTTTGTGGTTATTGGCTGTGCTATTTTGTTCACAGTTGGGAGAAACACAACTTGTAAGATCATCTCTTGAAGTCATAAAAGAGATCCCTTCAGTGAATTCTATCAAGATTAGCAAAATTTTAACCAAAAATGGTCTCACCAAGTCCATCACAGAATCTTCAAGCCTTGTTCCAATATCAAAGTCGTGTTGTGAAAGCTTGTGTGGAAAGTCACCTGAAGATACTAATCTGTTTGCTCGAGGAACATCCAATGTTGCAGCAGAGGATGGATTATGTTGTAAATTGAATCTAACAGATGACATTGATGCAGGATTATTATGTAGATTCAGTTTCCCTTTTGATTGAATGCTTGAAAGTGATGATTGGTTGTTCCTCAAGTTAAATTTAACAGATGTTGTGGAAGAAGGATTTGCCAACAAATTCATCTTGCTTCTACTTCTATCCCAACCTATTGAAGACTTTGATGCAGGGTTAGTATGTAAACTATATTTTGCAATTGACGTGGGTTTGGATTCTTCAAGAGATAACTGAGAATTATGATCTGAATCTGTTGCCTGAACTTTGTTGACAGTGCCAATAGATAAAAATGATAGCCTTGTATTATCATTGATAGAAAACTTTGATAATGATGGCTCATTTTGTAATGTATAAATAGAGCGACCACCATACATGCTTAGCTCAAAGAATTGTATGACTTATAGATTTTTGAGTTGACAGATGAGCGTCTGTCTACATATGAGCGTCCACCAATAGTGCTAACAATAGAAGGTCTATTTTTCAGTCTTGAAAACTTCACTGTTGATGCTACAGATGCACGGTGTTCAGACTTCCTTGCACTAGAATCAAACTTAATAGACTTAAGCCTTCCAAGATTATCTGAACTGCTTTTTGAGTGATTGAAGTTGGTCACTCCTTTCTGAACTCATGGTGTCAACATCATATATTTAGTCTCAGAGGAAAATGTGCTGTATTTTCGTGACTTTTTAGCAGCTTTTTGAATTGAAGAAGTGCAAATAGTCCTGTAAGTCCTCCTTTAGACTTTTTTTCTTTGCTCTATTGTCTTCACAAGAATGTTCAGTCTCAATTTCAGAAAGAGAAGCACTATTTGGGGATTTCTTTTTATGTATTGTTAGAAGGATAATACAGTAATCACTATTATTTTACCTCATTGCTAATCTCAATGTTGCTTGCACCATGACTTGACAAGAGAGCTTTCATTTCAGGAATACAGAACTGTTGTGCATAATGAAGTGGTGTTTTTCTGTCTTTGCTTCTTGCATCTATATTTGCCCCAGAATCCAACAAAAGACTTACTATAGGCAATGATCCTTGCTTCACTGCAAAATGCAAGGGTGTTTCCAATGTATCCCTAGTGTGAACAGAAGGATTGAAGTTGTTTGTAAGTAATATTTGGCAGTCTTATAGGCACCAAATTTAGAAGCTATATGCAGTGTGTAAATCCATTCTGATTAAAAGATTCTGATGCTCCCTTTTTTAATAATGCCAAAGCCACATCAACAGAGTCATACTGGCATGTAAAATGAAGAGGAGTTTCATTGTATATGTAAGTGATGAAATACTGGCACCCTTTGAAATTAACAATTGGGCGACATCTTTTGAATTATTCTTTGCTGCTATATGAAGAGGAGTTTCAGCTTCTTTTGACTTAGCATCAATTACTGCTCTCTTTTTCAATAGTATTTCAGCTATATCAACCTTGTTTTTCATAGCAGAACAGTGCAAACAATTCCATCCATCAGCGTTGACAGCATGAAGTTTAGCTCCTTTACTGCAAAGTAACTCAAACATTTCAACACTTCCTTGCAAGGATGCAAAATGAAGAGGTGTCATATTATCATTATTGACAATATTGGCTCGAACTCCCTTGAAAATAAGAGCTTTGCAAAGTCAATGTTAGAATTTTGGGCTGCTATGTGGAGTGCTGAGTTTCCATTTGTTGTGACAGCATGTAATTGAACTCCACGTTGCAATAATAGATTTGCCACATTAACTGATCCTGATTTTGCAGCAATATGCAACAAAGTTTCATTGTCATTTGTCATGACATCCAATTTTGCTTTGTGCATTATCAATAATTCAACAATGTCAATAAATCCAGTTTCAACAGCAAAGTGCAGTGGCGTCCATCCCAGATGTGACTTTGCATTTAGATTTGCTCCAATACAACTAAGTATTTCCACTACTTCATTGCTCAAATTTGAAGTTGCAATATGCAGTGCAGTCAAACCTTCATTTGTGCAGAGCTCATATGAAGCATCCTTTGAAAGAAGATAATTTACAAGGTCTGTGTTGCCGTTCATACAAGCATAGTGAAGTGCAGACCATTTATCCATTGTAAGTGCATCAATATGTGCAGAATTCTCAATTAAGAGCTCACAAACATCAAGAAATCCATTAATTGCACTATAATGTAAGGGAGTCCAAAGCTCATTTGTTCGACTATTTGGATTAGCTCCACTCTGCAGAAACAGATCCAGAATATCTATAAAACCCTTTTCAGCAGCCCAGTGGGTAGATTGCGCTTGTTACAGTCTGTAGCCTCAATTGATGCATCCATTCCAATCAACATTTCACACACATCCAAGTTTCCAGCCATTGAACTACAGATCAATGGTGTCCAGCCCTCAACAGTTTGAGCTTCAAGCTCAGCTCCATGGTTCAGCAAGATATCGACCATCTCCAAATTGCCTGATACACACGCACAATGAAGTGGTGTCCATTGATCCTTTGTTCGGACTTCACAGTTTGCACCATATTGCAAAAGCAGCTCAACATCTGCTTTACTCTCATTGATCATTGCCAAGTGAAGTGGTGTCATATGATCTGTATTTTCAACATTAATGTTGGCTTTGTTTTTGAGCAAGACTTCTGCACATTCTGTTGAACCATATTTGATTGCTGTTAGAAGTGGTGTTGATCTATCAATTGCTTGCAAGTCTAAAATAGCACCAGCTTTTATGAACAAGTGAACCACATCAATAGATCCAAATTTGGCAGCATAATGAAGCGGTGTTTCCCTCAGAACAGTTTCTGCATCCAACAAGGCTAAATTTGTAAGCAAAAACTGGCAGGTACTCTGAGATCCATATTTGGCAGCCATATGCAGAGGTGTTTCTTTATCTTTTGATACAGCATTCACATCTGCTCCATGCTTGAGTAAGACTTGAATAATATCTGTGCATCCATTATCAGCAGCAAAATGAAGTGGTGTAAAATCATCCTTTGTCCTTGCATCAACACTTGCTCCTTTTGATAAAAGCAGCTCTGCATTTTCAACGCTTCCACTAATTGCAGAAAAGTGAAGGGGAGTGAAGCATTCTGCATTTAGAGCATGAATATCTGCCCCCCTATTGATCAAAAGCTCACAACAATCACTTCGTACATTTTGTGCTGAAAAATGCAATGGTGTGTCATCACAAAATGTGAGTGCATCAACTCTAGCACCTTTGGAAAGAAGCAACTTGACAACGTCAACACATTCATGGTTAGCAGCCAAATGTAATAATGTTTGATTTCTTTCATCAACAGCATCCTGGGAAGCACCTTTTGAAAGTAATAGCTCAACTAAATGAGTATTTCCTTTACTTGCTGCAATATGGATGGGCATTCTATTGTCATCATTCACTGCATGAAGGTTTGCCCCTGCCAGGATAAGACTTTCTGCAACTTCCTTGTGACCATTTCGTGCTGCATAATGAAGTGGTGTCCAGTTTTCATTTCTCCTTGCTGACACACATGCACCATGTTGAATCAATAATTCAACAGCTTCTTTATGGCCATACCAGGTTGCTAAATGCAATGGGGTCTGATTTGTCTTGTCACGGGCTTCTTTTTCAGCTGATTTTTGAAGTAGTAGAGCTATAATGCCTATTTTACCATATTGTGCTGCTACATGGAGTGCTGTTTGTTTCATGTCATTTTGTGAATCCACAAGAGCACCTTGAGCTAAAAGTAGTTCAGCAACACTAGTGAATCCATTTCGTGCAGCAAAATGTAATGGTTGCCAGCATTTGTTTGTCTTACAATCAGTCAAGGCACCATGCTGAAGAAGAATGTTGACCACTTGTTCATGACCATTATCTGTTGCAACATGTAGGGTGTCCATTCAAAGTCATCAATTTCCTCAATATTTGCTCCTTTCTGAAGAAGAAGCTCTACAGTTTTGACATGACCTTGCTCACAACAATAGTGCAAAATTGTTCGGCCAGCATCTTGATGGTTTGCCTTTGTTAGTGACTTCAAGTCAAAGTCTTTTTCAACGTCAAGATGATTGTTCCAGGCACGAACAAAGAGGCCATCCTATTCAAGTTTAAAAAAGTAGTATATTCAGTGATACCCTTACCATTTTAATAGATGATTTGAATGGTTCAAAGTATTGACGTCTTCTTGCTGCACTGAGAAGAAAAACTATGTCTTTCTTTCCAAACATTTCAGCATAAACAAAAGGGGTTCTGCCATCTTCATCTTTCCATTCAAAAAATGGATCAACACAACCAAGATACTTCAAAAAAACCTTAACAGTATCCAGGATCCCTGATCGAACAGCAGCATGAAGGGTTGTTCTATTGCAGTAACCCTTAGTCATTGGATCTGCTTTACCAAACGCAAGTAGATGATCACATATGTCAGTCTGGCCCAAGGCAGCCGCCTCAAAAATAAGGGCATCTTCAAAGCACTTTGCATCATCCGCATCAATTAATATTTGTTGTCCGTTGCCTGAAAATAAAACTAGCTTAATCAGCCAGTTGATTCGCTTTTTAAATGCAGTAACAAGGGTAGCTGCTCCATAACTACTGACAAATGTTCTAAAGACTCCAAGAAAGTGATTGTCATTGATATCAAATTGTCCCTCCAAATGATTGATCCATGTGAATGAATATTCAACAAGAGATAGTGGAATATCCTCAGAAATGCATTTGACGGAAGAAGGGTAGGGATGATAGCCCATGAACACTGCATATAATTCCCTGATAGGGCAATCAACATGGCATTGAGTTAAAATTTCAACAGCTTTCTTTGCAACTTCTATATTAGCTGCAGCGATATTCAAGAACTTGTAAACGGCATTTTTATCAGAAGTTAAGTAGTCATAGACTGTTTTGTGTTTGAACTCAATTGGACTTGTGACTGGATCTTCACGACTTTTGAATAGTGGAAGAATCCAAGAGAGTTGAGCCTCAACAACAAAATCATCCAAGTCTGCCAGAATCGCCAAACATTTCACAGTCATTGGAACTCTGAGTGCAACCAACATAGCAAGCAAGTTGAGGACATGTTTCACAATTTCATCATGAGGTGCATCCAGAATTTTGTCAAGCACTTGTTCATACAGACTATCATTGCTCAAGTCATTTTTCACTATCGCAAGAAACCGTTTTTCAAATTCACGAGATGATTTTGGTGATGTTGGAGTATCCAGTGTTGCAAATGCAAGAGTTAAGGTCAAAAAGTTTCCCTTGGACTTATCCACCAGCTCCTGAGTCCAAGAAGACACTTTAGAGTTTGCCTTTAAACATTCGTAGAACTCAAATCTCATTTGTGCAAATTTTTTCAGGTCAGCATGATTTTTTGGGTCATCTTCATGGAACTGAAATTGAGTTGAGCGGCTGAGACTTTTACGGAGATCGGGGATTCCTGGCCTGCTGGTCACATAAAATCTTATAGTTTTGGGAATATGGATACTTGCAATTATAGCAGCAAACTCCGCTCTTGTTGCTGAATAACATTCATCAAGAGCATCTAAACATATAATTGTGGGTTTGCATCCCAGAGGCTTTACAATCAGTGTATGAAACAGCTCATATAAAGCAGGCTCAGAATCTGCACACTGAAACCATTCCTTGTTGCTATCACAAGCAGCAAGCATTGCTCTCCTAACATCAGTATCTTGGAGGGCCAGCTGTTAGTAGAATAGGTTAAGAGAGGACTACAAATGAAGAGAGTTAACCTGATATGCAATAGACTGAATACACTGAAATGGACTGTTTCTTGTCATGTGTGCAAAATAGAAGACTGCTAAGTATGCATGCTCCTCAGTCTTAAGTCTTTTCACAATCATTTCTGTCATAGTTGACTTCCCACATCCTGGATTTGCTATCAACCAAAAAATTTGCCGCTCTTTCTCAGATGAGTCCTCAGTGTCAGAATCACTGTCTGCATTGCCATTGTCTTGATCAGTGCCTTGGAACCAGCTAGCTACTCTGGACGTAATCCACTTTCTGCCACAAAGCTGACGCGCTTCAGGATTATACTTGACAGGCTTTAAATATGCTACCAACTCTAATCTGATTGGTGTGTCAATTTACTTATGTGTATGTACTGTACTTACAATATCTCATCATCTGTTTTTGTTGGAACAACATTTTTTGCAATCAAGGCATTTTTAACACTTTCAAGTCTTTTGGCAATGTCGTCATGATATGCATCCTGCTTATTTTCCATTCTATCTACAACAGATTTTGTTTCAAGAATTACTGCTCCTGTCACCATTGCCAAGTGTGTCTGAAGCTCTTCCTGGGTCCTCTGTAAGCGTTGTTTGAGTTCCTCAAGAGTCTTCTTGTCAGTTCCAATGTTCCAGGCTTTTCCAAGTTTTGAGCTGAGGCCTAATTTATGTCAATAGAATTCAACAGTGCACAGGTCATTACCTTTTGCTGAATTGCTTTCCTTGCTGTGTTTCAAATAGATCACAACAAGCTCATTTGTACAGGCTAACAACTCTTTCACACTATTTCCAAGGAGTGTGCATTTAGTCATATCATTTTCAATTGCAGTTATGTCCATCTCTAAATACAGCTGAAGTTTTGGCAAAACGTCTCCGTAGTCTTTTGCAAGATCTTTGAATCCTTGCCCTGTTTCATTTACGTCTTTTGCAAGCTGTTTATTTTTTGAGAGTCAGTGTCCATTAAAGATTCTATAGAGTGATACCTTATATCCAGCAGACACAATCATCCAAGATACTTTGACAATGGGATGGACATTGGCTATTGCGTCAACTGATTGAACCAGCTTATCGGCAATATCCTTCATGCTTGACACTGCTCCACTTGCAACTTTTGCAACATCTCCAACTGCACCCCCAAGCTGAATCCCAGTCTCAATTGCAGAATCAAAAGCTGTTTTGAAACTTGATAGTGTTTCTTTCGAATCGTCAAGCTTTGAGAACAATGCTGCCATTTCTGATTCAGCTTTTCCTGAAAGTGAGGAAACCATTCTGAAAGATGAGTCTTTGAAGTCTATGAACGTGGATGGGTGGTTTTCATCAATCCATTTACTGAGAGTGGGTTTTGGTGGCAGCATTTCTTCTGTTTGGTGTTAAGTGTTATGAAGTATTCTCAGTAAGATACAACAAACCAATTATAGCATCTAATGGTAGTGTGCTGGCTTGATCACTAATAGAAGCAATAATCGATGTTGCAGTTGTGTTGAGTTCAGAGGCTATTGCCGTTGTTGATTTCAAGGTATCACCAACAAGAAGTCCCAACTGGCCAGCAGCAGACACAGCAGATCCAAATGCACTCTCTGATATTTTCGTTTTCAGAGTTTCACCCAACTGCCCCCCAACGGTATGTACTGCCTCCACAGCCTTTTGCTTGAGGCTGTTAAGGGTTTCCGCATCCTGCATCATCTCTCTTATAGTTGAGCCAGTTTCTGCAAGACTTGTCAATGCTGATTTAGTTGAGTCAAGTTGAGCCGATAGCTCTTGAACAGTCTTCACAGCACTTTCCCCATTTTGCAGCACATTTCTACTGGCTTCGTCAACACTGGAGACAACTGTACTCATTGTATCATTTTTAAACTTGTCAATTTGTAGCAGAGCTGTTGACTGGATCTGCTAAATTGGGAATCAACAACGCATTGAATCAAACATGATTACTCACATCAATACCATCTGAAATCTGATTGCGTGTCTGCTTAAAATGAAAATAGCTTGAACTCATGTACCCGAATGAATCGAGAAACTCACATTCTTCAAGTCAGCAACACCATCAACACCAACAGCCGCAACATCCTCTATATCCCGTCGAAGATCCGATCCAACCTGCAACTCCAACGGCGGCAATGTTGGGATATTTTCGAGCGGCAAGACGTCCACACGTCTATTAATCAATTTGTTGTTGTCAAAGAACGCCGGCAGCGATCCAAGAAGCTTCCCCGACGCGTTTTTGTCCAGGTCTTTCGGCGATGCTACGAGAGCGAGGTAAGAACAGGTGATTGGTGAGACAAGAGGGGCGGAGACGTGGCTCTGTTTTCGTGACAAACCTTTGTTGACTAGTGACTCGGGTACCACACTGGCAGGTGAGACTGGATCCCCGAGAAGAGGCGGTTCGAAAGAAGGTGGTTAATGGATCGCAGCTTAAGCCGAGGGAGAGCCTTACCTTTTGAACATCCGCCTCCCATTATTGATTATCAGTGGCCAACTCGGTCTGAAGTTCCAGGCTCTTTTTTGTCGACGCTATGTAAATCCCCATATCTATGTCTTCAAGTCTTGGCTAGTTCTACTCCCGATTGTAGTCTGAACGTGGATAAGATCATGAGAGCAACGAACGAGTCCAATAGCACTCCCACAAAGCAAGGGTGAACCAATAATGATATTTAATGCAACCATACATTCAACATGAAGTAATAAAAACCTCCCAAACACATCACATCCAACCCTCCATGATCAATCAATCAAACAACCTCCGCGTAATCAGAGCACCAACACCAACGCAACAACCCCAACCACAACCTCCCACCCACCACCAACCCCTCCCATCGCACCACTAAACTGCGATCCCGCCGCCTTCGCACTCCCCGTCGCCGGCGCCGCAGACGAACTCGCCGCACTCACAGCACTGCCCACCGTCACCACAATCCCCAACAACCCCTGCGCAATCACAACACCCGCCGAAACCGCCGTCAACGGATCAACCGAATACGTCGACGTCGACGACGACGTGTCTGTGTCCGCCTGTCCGGCAAGCGCAACAACGGGACTCGGGGCGGGCGATGGCGAGGCAGCGACGTTTGCGGAGAAGAGTTGCGGTTGTTGTTGGGATGTGGCTGTGTTTTGGGGGTCAAGTGCGAGTGTTGCTGTTGCCGCGGGAATGGCTGTGTTGGCTGTGTTGAGTGTGACTGTTTCGGTTGCGTCGTCCCGTGCGTTGGCGGGTGCGGCAAGGACTTGGATGACAGAGGTTATGAGGAGAATAGGCACCAGGTGCATCGTTTTGGGTAGAGTGTGGATCTTTCGAAGAGTATAAAAGTAGTGTTCATGATGGGAAGGATAGATATGATCTGTACTGAACCTGACGGGTCAAATTCTAGTTTCGGCAAGGGGGGTGGGGTGAGTGATTCAAACTGACTGGATACTTTTCGGACATTTTTATTAATCTGTTTTTCACAATAAAAGAGTGGGTAAAGCAAGAATCCCAAACGACACAACAATTCCTGCGAGAGAAGCGCTTTGCTTCCAAGTCGTTGTCGATGTGGCCGGTTTCGTAATCGGAGCAGGCTAACCACCCGTCGAAGCAGCAGCCGTCGTCGTACTTGTCCTGGAACTACAAATCTCGATCTGACAAGTCCCTGAAGCGCCAGGCATAATCGGATAGGGTGGCAGCACACAAACGAGTCCCGCTTTACACACGGCAGAATATTGAAGTGGCTGTTGACACGGTCCTCCGACGTCGCTCACTTTAAGTGAACAGATTCCAGCTGATCCTGGTGCACCTGACGTAGAAACACAGTCCAAGTTTGTGTCGCAAATAGGGGCGTTTTGGATGGAGCCCCCACAAGCACCTCCCACAGCAACTGGAACTATATTTGCCGCAGAGACGGCAATCGAGAACACAGCGAAAAGATTGAAGATATCGATTTGCATAATGGTTTTTGGAGTGATTTGTGGAATGATTTCCATGTGATGGGATTGTAATCTGTATCGTTATTGAGTTCAATGCACAAAATGTCTCCCGTAGGAAGTCCCGCCAGCTCTGCTTTGTCCCACTGCTAATTTCCATTTATTTCTTTTTTTAAATGAATGATTTTAACTTTGTGACGTTTTGGATCGTTTGATAAACGATATTCCCAACCTTCAAATTGCCTAATAACGTCCAAAATTTCACCCACTTCCGTCTCTGAAAAAATATCTTCCACGATTACTGTTTCAATCTTTAAATCAGGTAGATTTTTCAGTACGTCAAAATGTTTGTCACTTCTAGTATTCTCAAAGTGCAACAGTCTCAATGAAGGAAACGTGCTCACAATCTCGAACAAATTAGGCTCAACCAAATGCTCATAGTAGCCATCTTCATACCCCAAGATCAAAGATTGTAATGACGATACGTTGGCTTGAGTGTACGCGAATAAGGCTCGATGCGTCCATCCGCAAACACGAAGGGTCTTTGGCTTTGAAATCTCAAGAGTCCCAACGACTCTCTCACTGTCATTGTCCATAGTTAGATCCAATTCATCAATGTCCAGTGTAAGTGTCGTAATTTGCTTCTTGGCGCACTCGAGTTTGTCCGTCCACAACTCCAAGTCATTGGCACTGTACACCTTCAGGTATATCTTTTTTGTCGCCAAATCGCTGTATCGCTGTATTGGATCTTCATCAGGCTTGGTGGCGTACTCCAGATCCATGCAACCGTCAAACTGATTGCACAGCTCAATCAGCGCTTTTACGTCAATGTCGTTTGTGATCCATATAGTTTCTTTCTTTATCGTAAGCATAATATTTGGCCAGGTCTTGTTTGGCCGCAATTGCAGTTTCTGGGCAGCATTGAAGATGGTTGAAGCATAGTGGTTCAATCGCGGTACAGCTCTACAGAAGCGCATCAATGCTATGGCATCCAAGTAGCAAGCAAAAGCATGGAGGAGTTCATGAGGCAACGCATCCATTTATTTACTTCTTTTGCACAAAAACCAATGGTTCTCCCTGGACAACACCAACACCGCTTCCCCCTCCGCGCAACGCCGCCACTTGTCCTCGGGTCCGTGTTTGCGTTTGTCTCGTCGGCGTATCTCGGGTTCCACGTGTTCCGCCTGTCGTCGCTCCCGTCGCCCGATCCGTCAATCAAAGACCCGCTTCGCCAGCGCGTCTCGGCAAAGTTCGCATCGACGCCCGAAGTCTACTCGTCAATTGCCGATTCGTACGATTCGGACATTGGCTGGGACGAGTGGTTCATGGGCCTCGATCGACGACGGAGAAGTGTTGCGGCAAAGTTGAAGGTTGGCATCGAAGAGTACTCGGAAGAACCGGTAGCTTAAAATAATATACTCGGAAATAGGGAAATGTCATTGAAACAGCTGCGGGAACGGGAAGAAATCTGCGCTTTATTGCTGAAAACAAGGACAACATTCAAGCTCTCACTCTCACAGACGCTTCACCTCACATGCTCGAACGTGCTTTTGATACTTTCAAAACATACAAGGACCTCCCTCCAACAAAGTTTTCTCTGCTTGACTTGTCTCCGCATCAACCTCCTTCCACTTCTAATCCAACTCCCATCATCCCGCCCACACTCGAATCCAAGTTTGATACTGTCCTGGATACATTCGGTCTCTGCTCATACCACAACCCTACTCAATCCCTCGAAAATATGCTCAAACTGTGTAAACCAAATGGCCAACTCATTCTTCTTGAACACGGTCGCTCTGTTCACCCAATTGAGTTTATTAGTTCTTGGATTAATGATGCGCTCGACAAGACGGCTCAATCACATGCGAACAGATGGGGATGTTGGTGGAACAGAGATTTGGAGACTATTATCAGGAATATCAAAGGATTGCACATTGAGTCTGTGAAAAGGTACCATTTCGGCACCACGATAGAGATAATTGCTCGAAAAGTGGATGAATAAAGCAAGAAATTCATCACAACTCTGAAATTCAATCCGTACCATACCGCTGAATATTTTATTTGTAATTCATTGGAGCTTTAGAGAACTTGGAAAGATTTACCTTTGTTCATGCGTGAAAATCACTAAGAATGACATCAGAAGGTACTACTCAAGGAACTGTCAAAGTTCACCGGCCTCCGTGCTCAATCTCAATCCTACTCTTGGTGGTTATACAAACGCTTGTTGTTGTAAGTTCATGTTCGTCGTCTCATACTATTCTCTAACCTTCATCAGGCCTTAGTGGTCCTCCTCGTTCCACTCCTCCTCTCCGTCCGAAATACTAGAGATTCAAATCAATTATGCGTCGATACTGGTCGCTCTATTTCTGAATCACTCGTCCAAAAGATACAATTTGACGCGAATCAACTTGCTGTTTCCGCCGTCAATTCATGGCTCACCTACATTGAAGACACGATTACGAATTTCAACCTCGCAGTTCAAAATAATGTAGTCGATCCATTCAGCATAGACTCCGTATACGGCTACTTCCGTCTCATTGTAAAAAAAAAAACACCCCTTCCATTGCTTCACCGCCCAAGAAGAATAACAACCTCGAACATAGGAACAACGCCCCCAAAAAATCGACGCAATCTACATAGGAATGTCCGACAGCCGCTTCCTAGTCGTCCGCGGCGACACCCCCAACCGCGTCGGCCTCCTCTACAACGGAAACACATTCCCAAACTGCACCCTCTGCGCCCTCCTCTTCCCTCCAACAACCACAAACCCAACCCTCCTCCTCCGCCAAACCACAAAAAACATCCTCGTCCGGTTCAAGCAGCTCGACTTCCGGAGATGGGACGCAATCGACACGTCTGCGCCGATGGATTATTTCCCGTTTGATTTCACAACGAGGATTTGGTATACGCAGGCGCGGCGGTTTGGTAAGCAGGAGGAGGGTGCGGTTGTTCAGTGGACGGATCCGCATTTTATAATCAATTCGAATTATACGGGGGTTACGGCGGATTTGGCGATTTGGGCGGCGGATGGGACGTTTGCTGGGGTGGTTGCGATTGATTTCACGTATATGAATTTGGCGGCGTATGTGTCGGCGTATAAACCGACGCCGAACTCGTTTATGGTATCGTATTATTCCCAATCAATTTATTTTTTTTGGAGCAGCATCTCTAAATACGTTTTTCTATAGTTTATAATGTCCGCGTCAGGTCTAATGACAGTCTCCTCATTCAACGAGACGTTAGGAAACGCGACCGCCAACACTTTGAAACACCTCTCAAACTGCACAACGCCCATCCTCGCTCAAATTTCAACATACTTTTCAAAGCTCCTCCAACCAGGACAAGACTACGCAAGCCTCGGTCCCTCCGCCTCCTACCAAATCGGAAACCTATACGTCCAACTCGCAACAACAGGCCGCACTCCACCCATGGTAATTGTGAACGGCGCGTTGAAACAGGATTACCAAGGAGACTACGATACTGTAATCGATCACTTGAATTCAACGCTCAATTCGAATTTAACAGCGATCATTGTGATTGGCGTTGCGTTGTTTGTCGTGACGGTGCTTGGAGGTGTTGTGTTCACGTATTTCCAGATCACGAGGCCGATGATACGGCTTGCGACATATTTGGAGCTGGCGACGCAGTTTCAGTTTAAGGCGATTAAGGATAAGGGCGGTTATGGTGCGTAGTAGCTATCACAAACCAAAAGTGTATGGCTTGCTCTAACTGGCTTTTACAGGGAAAACCAGCTTCGTTTCAGAGCTGGGTGAAATCCATGTCACGTTTTTTGGAATGGTCGAGAAGTTCGCAATTGCGATCAGGGAGAATTATGAGTTGTCACACTTTTCTGGAGTGTCGAAGGAGGAGAAACGAAGTTCAAGTGCGCAAGGAGTTCGAGAATCTGTTGCTCCTCGAGAATCGGCAGCTCCTCTTTTAACACCAAAAAGTAGTACTTGAAAAAAAAGTATCTTTATTAAAGCCATCAATCTGTTTTTTTTTTAAATTTCATCGGCATCAGGACTAATATCAGCAAACAAAGCTGTGCTCAAGTAGCGCTCTCCGGTGTCGGCAAGAATCACGAGAATGTGGCTTCCCTTAGGAGCTGTCTTGGCCAACTTCAAACCAGCGTTGAAGGAAGCACCCCCGGAGATTCCCGTGAAGATACCCTCAGACTTTGCAAGCAACTTGGAAGTAGCGATGGCATCCTGGTCGTCAACGTGGATAATCTCATCGTAGGAGTTTCTGTCAAGAACCTCAGGGATAAAGTCTGGAGCCCAACCCTGAATTCCATGTGGCGAGAAAGCACCACCAGAAAGAAGAGGAGCCTTGGCAGGCTCAGCCGCAATAATCTTAGTCTCTGGACGAGCCACACGGATCACCTGACTAATTCCCGACATGGTGCCTCCAGTCCCCCACCCCGCCACAATATAATCCAGTCTCTTCCCGGCAAAGTCCCTCAAAATCTCCGGAGCAGTCGTCTGTCTGTGATAAGCGGGATTCGCGGGGTTAGCAAACTGTTTCGTCTGGAACCACCCGTTCTCCATCGCCAGCTGCTCCGCCTTTGCCACCATGCCACTCCCCTTGAGTTCCTTCGGCGTCAAAACGACTTTCGCGCCGTAAAACTTCATAATTTTCCTGCGTTCGATTGAGAAGGTTTCGACCATGACCGCAACGAAGGGGTAGCCCTTTGCGGCGCAGACCATTGCGAGTGCGATTCCGGTGTTTCCCGAGGTTGCTTCGATGACTGTTTGGCCTGGTTTGAGAAGGCCGCGGCGCTCGGCGTCTTCGATGACTCCGAGGGCGAGTCGGTCTTTGACGGAGCCTGGTTTATTGGTTTAATAGATTAGATTAGATTAGATTAGATTAAGAAAGATTAAGAAAGATTAAGGTTACAGAGGGTGCGTTACCTCCAGGGTTCTGCGCTTCAAGCTTGACGTAAAGGTTGACGCCTTCTGGGGCAAGTCGGTTGATCTTGACTGATCAGAGAATGTCAGTCATACTGTTAAAAGGTGAATGCATCAACTTGCCAACTGGTGTGTCTCCAACAACGGAGAGAACGCTGTCGTGGATTGGCATTTGATTTGAGGAAAGTTGTGGTTATCAATTTCGTCAATCGCGTCATTTGTTCAGTGTCTGATTCCAACCACACTCAATCCTTCTTCATGCAGAAATCACACATGGTAATTAGCTATGCATTCACTATTTATTTTCTAATAAAACTGTACAACAAAGTTAAGGAAAGCTGAGGATTTTACTCCTCTGCAGTTGGTGCAGCTGGCTCAATCACATCACTCTCTGGGGAAATGTCAGCAAAGAGAGGAGTGGAAAGGTAACGCTCAGCAGTATCTGGCAACATGACAAGAATGTTGGATCCAGGAGCGGCAGTCTTGGCAACCTCCAGAGCCGCAGCAAAAGTAGCTCCACTCGAGATTCCAACGAAAACACCCTCCTTCTGAGCCAAAAGCTTAGAAGTAGCAATCGCATCTTCGTCCTTGACAGAAACCAAGGAATCATACGAGTTACGGTCCAACACCTCTGGAATAAAGTCTGGAGCCCATCCTTGAATAAAGTGTCCAGTGAATGATCCACCAGCCAACAACGCGGCCTTAGCAGGTTCAGCAGCAACAACCTTCACATCAGGTCTAGCAGCCTTCACAGCCGCGGAAACACCAGTCAAAGTACCTCCAGTACCCCACCCAGCAACAATGTAATCAAGTCTCTTCCCTGCAAAGTCCTTCAAGATCTCAGAACCAGTAGTTTGACGATGGAACTCTGGGTTGGCTGGGTTCGCGAATTGCTTGGTCTGGAACCAACCGTGCTCCTTTGCGAGTTCTTCGGCTTTGGCAACCATTCCACTTCCCTTGAGTTCCTTAGGGGTGAGAACAACTTTGGCTCCGAGGAACTTCATGATCTTTCTTCGCTCGACACTGAAGGTTTCGACCATGGTGGCAACAAATGGGTAGCCTTTGACTGCACAGACCATGGCAAGAGCGATTCTGGTGGGTTACTTTGAGTTAATATATTTTAAAGTATTGAGTGATTAAAAAGACGTACCCAGTGTTTCCGGAAGTCGCCTCAACAACGGTCTGTCCTGGCTTCAAAAGCCCACGACGTTCAGCGTCTTCAATCACAGCAAGTGCGAGACGGTCCTTCACAGACGACAGTGGGTTGAAAGACTCCAACTTGACGTAAATATTGACTCCCTCAGGTGCAAGGCGATTAATCTTGACAACAGGGGTACGTCCAATCAACGACAAGACAGACTGATGAATTGGGAATCGAGGAGTAGCTGGGATAACAGCAGTACTAACGGTGCTGTTGACAACAGTTGTAGACGAGTTTGGAGAGACCTTTGTCACAGTTTTCGTCTTAGTTGTCGTGACAGTTTTGACAACCTTCTCGGGTGAGGGTGCAGATACCTCGGTGGTTGAGGCAACAGCAGGCTCAATAACGTCGCTTTCGACACTGATGTCTGCGAACAAAGGAGTTGAGAGGTATCGCTCTGCTGTGTCTGGCAGCATGACGAGAATGTGGGATCCCTTTGGTGCACGCTTTGCAACATCGAGGGCTGCTGCGAAAGTAGCTCCAGCACTAAAGACGTCATTTGTTCAGGATAACCGATTTTGATTTAAAAATTAGTGTTGCATACCTGATTCCAACGAAAATACCCTCCTTCTTGGCCAAGAGCTTAGAAGAGGCAATAGCATCCTCGTCAGCTACTGGAACAAGCTCATCGTAAGCGTTACGGTTCAAAACTTCAGGAATAAAGTCGGGAGTCCATCCCTGGATAAAGTGACCAGTGAAAGAACCTCCAGACAACAAAGGAGCCTTCGCAGGTTCTGCCGCAATAATCTTGACATCTGGACGAGCAACCTTGACAAAGGAAGAAACACCAGTCAGGGTACCACCCGTTCCCCATCCAGTAACAATATAATCGAGCTTCTGTCCGACAAAGTCAGAAACGATTTCAGGACCAGTTGTTTGACGGTGGTATTCGGGGTTGGCTGGGTTTGCGAACTGCTTTGTTTGGAACCATCCGTGTTCTTTGGCGAGTTGTTCGGCTTTAGCGACCATTCCACTTCCTTTCAGTTCCTTTGGAGTCAAGACAACTTTTGCACCGAGGAACTTCATGACTGATTTGATTTGATAAGTTGTGGCACTTTAGATACAACTGAACTTACTCTTTCTGCGCTCGACACTGAATGTTTCGACCATAACTGCAACGAATGGATATCCTTTGGCAGCGCAAACCATGGCAAGAGCAATTCTGGAACATATTAGATCAGTTCATAGTTTCACGGTACGCCAAGAAAAGAGCACCAACCCCGTGTTTCCAGACGTAGCTTCAACAACAGTCTGGCCAGGCTTCAAAACACCACGACGCTCAGCATCTTCGATAACTGCGAGGGCAAGACGGTCCTTGACGGACTGAAGTGGGTTCTGGGATTCAAGCTTGACGTACAAGTGAATGCCCTCTGGAGCAAGGCGGTTGATCTTTACGATTGGTGTGTTGCCAACCAGCGAGAGAATGTTATCGTGGAGCTGTGGCATTTTTGGGAGACAGTTTTTTGGGATGTTTGTGGGAGTTTGTGGAGATAGAGAGGGGTCGATTGCGACATCTGCACGGGAGGTAGACTAATGATACCGTTGGTCAGCAAGAGTCAGGATTGCAATGCGAGAGGTTATGCGAATGTCTTTATTATTTATGCTTCCTTTGGAACGTAATTTGCTTGCATCCATTCATGGTATCCTTCAACATTATCCGTTTCGGCAGAGATATTTCCAAACAATGCGGTAGACATGTATCGTTCAGCTGAGTCAGGGAGCATCACCAAGAAACAAGATCCTTTCGGGGCATTCTTGGCAACCTTTAATGCAGACGCAAATGTGGCACCTGCTGAGATACCAACCATGATTCCTTCACTCCTGGCCAACGCGAGACAAGTTTCATGAGCTTCTTCGTCTGAAACTCCAACAATTTGGTCAAACACTTTTGTGTCCAAATTGGGAGGAACGAAATCGGGAGTCCATCCAGGAATACCGTGATGTTCCCATTTCCCCGTTGAGAGAATCGGTGCTTTTGCAGGTTCACAAATCACGACATGAAGGTTGGGTCTCTCCTGTTTCAGCGCATTTGCAGTTCCACTGATTGTCCCTCCAGTTCCATACCCAGAGACAAAATAATCCAGCTGTTTTCCTTCAAAATCCCGTTGAATTTCAACAGCGGTTGTGTTGAAGTGCGTTCTTGGGTTTGCAGGATTATCCGCCTGTCTGCACACAAACCAACCGTTCTGAGCTGCAACGTCTTCAGCCATTTTGTTACGTCCAGTAGCAGGCATAGTTTTCGGGGTCAGGAGAACCTTTGCACCGAGGAATTTGAGGATCTTGATGCGTTCGAGGGAAGCTGATTCGGAGAGAACCGCAATGAACTTGTAACCACGTTGGGCAGCGACCATGGCAAGTGCGATACTAAAAGATCAAACGACTTAGTTGTTATGAGCATGTTTAGGGCAGCACAGGTGCAGAAGTAGAAGATAGAAAGGTACCCAGTGTTTCCGGCCGTTGATTCAATCAAAGTAGCGCCTGGTTTCAAAAGGCCTCGGGTTTCAGCGTCGAGGACCATTCCAACTGCGATTCGGTCTTTGACGGAACCAGCCGGATTCGAGGACTCGATCTTGACATACATTTCGACACCTTCGGGATTCAGCTTGTTGATCTTTACTTGGCAGTGTTAGCTTAAGGAACTGCCTGATCGTGGCTTAACTTGCCTTTACAATTGGCGTGTTGCCTACGAGCTCAAGCACGTTGTTGTAGAGTGGCATTGGATGTTATTGGTGGAAAGAAACAAGAGGAGATGGATTATTCACCACTTCATTTTTATGATAAATGAGAGTTTAGATTTCACCGCAATCTGTGATAACAATCTTAACCTTGGTCTTTCCACTCTCAGATCCAAAGCTTTCAATCTTGCGAACAATGTCCATTCCCTTGACCACAGATCCAAACACTACATGCTTTCCATCCAAAAAGTCGGTTTTAGTTGTACAGATAAAGAATTGAGATCCGTTTGTGTTCTTGCCGGCGTTGGCCATAGACAAGATACCTGGACCAGTGTGCTACAGATGCTTGTCAGTTGGTTATGAACGTCAAATAACGAAAACCTTACCTTAAGCTTAAAGTTCTCGTCGTTAAACTTCTCCCCATAAATAGACTTTCCACCAGTTCCATTATGTCTCGTGAAGTCACCTCCCTGACACATAAAGTCAGGAATAACACGATGGAACGACGATCCCTTGAACCCAAAGCCCTTCTCATGAGTACAAAGCGCACGGAAGTTCTCTGCAGTCTTTGGAACAACATCTGCACGCAACTCCATCACAATACGACCCAAAGGCTTTCCACCAGCGCTCATTTCGAAAAACACTTGTGGTTTATCGCTCTTCTTGGCTGGTACAGCAGCACCTTCCTCAGCCTTTGCTTTCTTGTTTGGCGAAACCTTCTCATCACCTTCAACCTCCTCCTCCTCTTCAGCCTTTCGCTTCTTCACCTCCTCCTTAATTTCTCCGCACGAAGCAATAACAATCTTCTGTCGCGTAGCACCAGAGGAAGATCCCCAGGACTCGATCTTGCGGACGACAGCCATACCCTCGACAACGGTTCCAAAGACAACGTGTTTTCCGTTCAAGTGTGGAGTTTTTTCAGTGCAAATGAAGAATTGGGAGCCGTTGGTGTTTTTGCCGGCGTTGGCCATGGAGAGGATTCCTGGACCAGTGTGTTTTAACTGGAAGTTCTCGTCGGCGAATTTAGCGCCGTAGATACTCTTTCCACCTGTTTAATATAATGTTAGAATTGATGTGCGTGTTTTTGGCAGATTGGATGTTGGTGGGAGGCATATGCACTAATCCGTTCCTTTGTTGCGAAGGAACACCATTTGCACGAAATATCTAATCTCAGACATACCAGTTCCATTGTGGTTCGTAAAGTCTCCTCCCTGACACATGAACCCAGGAATCACTCTGTGGAACGATGATCCCTTGAACCCAAAACCCTTCTCGTGTGTGCAAAGCGCGCGAAAGTTTTCCGCAGTTTTTGGAACGACATCGGCACGGAGCTGTATGGTTTGTGGAGCGTGAGTTTCTTTGTTCGTGGATCAATTAACGTGTGGGCGATGAACGAACCTCCATTGTGATACGTCCGATGGGCTTGCCGCCCGCAGTCATTTCAAAGTATACTCTTGGATTCTTCGACTCGGTAACGTTAGCTTAGAAGGTCCTGGGGATAGCCAGACACACCTTTTCACTCATATTGGTTGTTCGTCAAGAAAAGAAAAAAAGAAAGAAAGGGATGTATAACTAGTCTGCTACACGAAGCGTCGATGAAGAAGCGATATGAAAAAACTGAATGACATAATTATTAGATTTGGGTCCCATAATCATAACTTGAAATCCTATTAACTTGTTTTCTGGACAACTACAAATCCTCCGTGTACTCGATATCCGTGTCAATAGTAATATCTGCGAAAAGACCCGTACTCAAGTATCGTTCACAAGAGTCAGGAATCATTGCCAAAATGACTGAACCCTTCTCCGCCTTCTTTGCAACCTCCAACGCAGCCCACACAGTAGCTCCAGCACTAGGTCCACACAAAATTCCCTCCTTCTGCGCAAGCGCTCTCGAAGTCTCCTTGGCCGCAAGATCCGAAACCCCAATAACATCCTCATAACAAGTCGTATCCAAAATCGGAGGAATAAAATCAGGCGTCCATCCAGGAATATCATGCGGCCCAGCCTTCCCCTGACTCAACATCGGACAATGCTCCGGCTCCGCAGCAATAACATGCACCCCTGGCCTCCCCTTCTTCAAAACACTCGACACCCCCGTAAGCGTACCCCCAGACCCAAACCCACTAACAAAATAATCCAACCTCTCCCCCTCAAAAGCCCTCAAAATCTCAGGCCCAGTCGTATCCCGATGCGCCTGCGGGTTCGCCGGGTTCTCAAACTGCCCCGCGATCCACCAGCCATGCTTCTCGGCAAGCTTCTCGGCAAACCGCGTACGCCCCGACGAGCCAAGGTGTTTTGGCGTGAGCACGATTCTGGCGCCGAGGAATTTCATGATTCTGCGGCGTTCGATTGAGTTTCCGGTGGACATTACGGCGACGAAGGGGTACCCTTTTGAGGCGCATGCCATTGCGAGGGCGACTCTGTTTGTGTCGTTGGGATGGGGAGAAAAAATTATTGGAATGTGTTGAGAGGGGGGGTTGGTGTGGTGTTTTGAGGTACATACCCTGTGTTTCCACTTGTGGATTCAATGACGGTCATGCCTGGTTTCAAGACTCCGCGACGTTCGGCGTCGTCGAGCATGGCGGTTACGATGCGGTCTTTGACGGAACCTCCTGGGTTTAGTGACTCGATCTTGACATAGACTTTGACGTCGGGTGGAGCAAGGCGCGTGAGACGAACTAGTTTGATGGGGTTTATAGTTAGTTATTTGGTTGGAAGTTGGTTGGTGGAGACGGTGAATTATGATTGGATCGGGATATTTCCGATGTTGAGTGTGTAAGGGAAGGTAGGTAAGCTTGAGAAAGGGTGTGGCACTGTACCAATTGGAGTGTTTCCGATTGCAGAGAGAATGTTTTCATGCAAGAGAGGCGTTGTTTGTAATGGTTGCGAAGTGACAAGTGTGTTCAAGGGAACTACTTTTGAAGCATCTGGACGCTCGTTGACTGACTGAATGCACCCCATTTGTCGCTGTAATTCTGCAGTATCTCACGCTGGGTGAATGCGGAAGGCGAATGCTTAGTTTGTTTTCTGGGGTAAACCAATTTTGCACATTGGTTCTTTTGTCAAAGCACGCGGTGATACGAAAACCCTAACCTTGAATTCAATTCGCTGACCTTTCCGGCAGTGTCTTTTCTACCCACAAATGATTCGCCCTTGTTTCCCATTTTTAGCTTGATGAAGCATCAGTTATCTCTCTTGGACGAAGGGGTAACTGATTAAAATTCAGATGACGCTGCTATGAAAAACCCAAAGACCATATTAATTTACGCAGTCAGATTATACTATTTCAACATTAATAAGATCTGGCCGCATTCTTCAGTTGAATTTAATGGTAACCCAACAAAACAGCTCAATGAACATCATAAGCTATCTCGATGCTAAATCCATGATGCGATTCTGTCGAGCAATACCGAAACTGAATACTTACGCAGACACAGTGTTCAAAGCGGGAAAAGTCCTCCAAGCAGCAGGACCACATTCTGTCTGGCCAGATATCCATCCAATGATCTCAAAAAACAGTATATGGATAACCATAAATCCAGCCATGCATGCTTTGATAGCCCTGTGCAATCAATTTGGTGGTTCCATGCACTTGGCATTTGAATCGTCTTCGGTCGTGTACCCCGATGACTTCTACTCTGCATTGAGCAGATTCGCGACAAGGAACGTCACTTTGAGAGTAAACAGTGTGGATGACTTGTGCAAGTGGACCTATCACCTAATCCAATGTGAGAAAAACGTCGTATCAGTGACCGTTGCTCGTATAAGGCTTCAACGCAAAGATATTATCTTCAGGGAGTGTCTCGAGAAGTTGAATCCGGTTTCGCTTGTCGTAAGTACTTGGACTCATGAAACATTACCGTTGTATTGCTCTCCAAAGTTCAATCGTTTACGGTGTTTGCACTTAATATACCATGATATCTGGACGACTACTTACAATGAGTTTAGTATTGTGCAGCCTATTGTTGAGATGATTCCATTAATGTGACTGTCAAAAATGTGCGTTTGGAAGTCATTCGTTATCTTCGTGACTCCACCTTAGATGTTGCATATTTTTGGGGTGAATTGGCTGACTGGGAAGTAGCAGTAGTTGATGAGTGTGGATTGGAGTACCAAAGGACATCAGATGGTGAAATGACCAAAATCACAAGAAAAAGAGGGAATAATATCTAGATAATTAAAAGAGGGAATACATCCAAAGACACCAAATTAAAGCTCGCAAAAGATGCCACCACCACCAAACACACTTCCCTCCTCTCTCCGCAGTCTTCCCTCCGTCCGCCAAACAACATCGCTGCTCCTCAAACACGCCTCGCACTTGAAGCACTTCAGCGTTGACTTGAGTGCAATTGACGAGGTTGTCAACCAGGTCCTCGGTCTCATCCGAAGAGACTATCCCGCGCCATCCGCGATTCCCTTCCATTCAAGATGGCGCCACTTTGACTCGGCCTCGGAAAAGCGCGTGGAAAAGTATCTGTTTTTGGGTGGTGGTTCAAGTGTGGATTCGAATGTGGATTCAAAGGTGGATGCGAATGAGAAGGTGCGTTTAAACTCGTTAATTAAAAGAATTAATACCGCATTTAAATAGGTGCGACGTGTCCTTGATTTGTTTGTGGTTTCGGTGCTTCTTGATGCAGGGGCTGGGGCAAAGTGGAAGTACAAGTTTGAAAGGGACGGGACTGTGCTTGGACGGTTTGTTTGTTTGGTCTTCGTATTTACTGCACTAGAATACTAAGACAAATTCAATTAGATCCGAAGGCCTGGCTCTTGCTTCACTCGCCTGGTTCCTCGACGGTGCATTCTCCCTCGACCCTTCCAATCCACTCAGAGTCGATGCCGCGAAGCTATCCACTCTCTCCCTAAAAGACCTCCACACTGCATTCCAAGTATCCCCCGAAAACCCCCTCGAAGGAGACATTGGCCGCTTATCCCTCCTTACACGTCTCGGCACAGTCCTCACGTCCCCCGAAACAGCTCACTTCTTTTACAACAAGCAAAACAACGACTACAGACCCGGAAACATGCTCGACTACGTCCTCTCCCACGCGAAACAATCGGGTCAAACTAAATCTGTTGACGTGTCTGTACTCTGGTCAGTTGTAATGGATGGTCTCTCAGGTGTCTGGCCTGCAACACGTACAACTCTGGACGGAATCTCTCTTGGGGATGTGTGGCCTTCTCAAGCGATTCACTCAATCTTCCAAAAGGAATCTGTGAGAATTGAAGGGATCCCGAAAGACGCGCATCTTCAGAATTTGCATGTTGTTGCGTTCCATAAATTGAGTCAGTGGCTCACGTACTCACTTATGGAGCCGTTTTCGTTGGTTGGAGTCAAATTTGAAGGGTTGGATGTAATGACGGGGTTGGCAGAGTATAGGAACGGTGGTCTTTTTGTTGGTACGTTTTGTGGTGTATTATCTTTGTAGGTACTAACGAGAAAGAACTAGATATGAACGTCATTACTCTCAAGAAGGAGACACTCGAACGGGGTCTTGCGAATGCGAAAACTGCAGGAGTTCCACGATTTGAAGTGTTTGATGATGCTGTCGTCGAGTGGCGTGGACTTACGGTGGCACTGTTGGATCTTGTGGGAGAGCGTGTCCAGAAAGCGTTGGGAATGAGTAAAGATGAACTTCCACTTGTTAAAGTCCTTGAAGCGGGAACCTGGAAGCTGGGAAGAGAAGTGGCTGCCAAATTGAGACCTGATACCAAAGGCCCACCGATTGAGATTATCAGTGATGGAACAGTGTTTTAGTCTTTTTTGGTTCTGTATTTGTTTCATTGTTTCTATCTGTCGTATAAAGTGAAAGGTGAAGGCAACACACACCCATTTGCTTATTTCCGTAAACTCTAAAAACAAACCTTTTCGTAATTGCAAATTTCGTACCCGGTAATGTGATATGTTCTTGATACCAAAAACTGTATTTGTAAACTGATTTGTTGAATGAACTGGCTCAAACCCTAACCGACTATTGTTTTCGATCCAATCTCATGCTTCGCCTGTGCTTCGCCTGTTTGTTCACCACCGAATCGTCCTTCTCCCGATCTGAAAAGTGGGGGATCGAAAAAATTTCACCAATCCAGTTTTTGCAGGGACCGCCTCGTATTTTCAAAAATCGAAAAGTATCAAAGAAACAACGGCTGTGCTGAGTCTATATCCGTCACAAGTAAGTTCGCTCTCTCTCTATGGTGGGTGGCGGTGGTGCTATGTGGTGACGGGGTCAGGGAAGGGGATAGGTTGAGAGTTTGATACGTCACCCCCTTGATGGTCGCCACTATTGAAAGTTGCCTCCAACAACAAACCATCAAACTAAAACACAAACACCAAACCTAATAACAGTGCCCCAACAAACAACAATGCAACTTCCAACACACGTCCAATTGATCGCACACCCAACTTTCAAACTCCGATGCGTCATCACCGCCGACGCCCCGCCTTTAAACCTCGACCGCCGATCCGCTGAATCAATTGCTCACATCGACTCAATCTTTTCAGCGACAAAAGCTTCCCGCGAAAGACTCGTCTACGCCCTCGCCGGTCTCTGCTTCGCCGCCTCAGCCCCGCTCCCTTTCGGCGGCGGGAGGAAAACAGCACCTGGTTTCGCTTCCTTCACCGGCAGGTCCCCCTCTGCTCTCCTCGACTGGATCATAAAAGGGACATACAGAACACACTGGGACCTCAAGAACAAGGTTGCCATAAAATTCGTGTGTGAGCAAATCAACAGAGTCGTTGTCCTCCAGACCCTCGGGGGCCGGAAAGACGAGCTCGATGAATTGATGTTGAAGGGTATGAAAAAGGCGGGGCATTGTGAATGGTTTGGGGCACATTACATCCCGGACAAATACCGACATGTGGAGGAATCGGTTGCTATCGAGATTCCCTTGCCGATTAAGGAGTCGTTGAGTCTGCCTTTGCCGTCTACGTATTTTACGACGAAACGGAAACATATCTTGCAGGAAAATGGGCCGGAGAACCAGATGCTACTTACTGTGCCTAATGGCGTCTCGATGCGGTTAGAGCGACTTGAACGGATCAAGCGCAACAACACGGAATCGCCAATGTCCACAAACTCGGACGACACGCTCTTCTCGAACGGATCTACCAATGGAGGGTCAAGCGTAAACGGCCACTCCGTCAATGGAAACGGGAAGGCTGGCGGGTACAGTCCTTCCGGCAGCTCCACTGGCGGTGGCGGCGGTCGCTCCAGCTCCGTTTCCACAAGTGTCCGGTCCAACTCTGTCAATGGACGGTCTGTAAACGGGCATCATCACTACTCCCGCTCGAATGCAAGTACAAATCGCACTGCTCGATCTAATTCCATCACGGGGACTAGTATTGGACATGGTCATCACCACCACCATCACCATTCGCGGTTCACGTTCTCATCAGAGATGCGAGAGAATGATAAAAGCGGGAAAGGGTCTGGAGAAGATGATTCGGAGAGTAATGGGAGCAGTGGTGCTGATGGGAGTAGTGGTGGGGATGGAAGTAATAATGAGAGTAGCGATAATAGCGTTAATGCGTCCAGTGGGACACGTAATAGCAGTAATCGGTCAGATTAGTTGTAAGAATCATTAACTCTTTTTTGGAGTTTCATTTTGGTATTAGATTTAGTTGGATTCATAGTTGTAATATAGTTTTGATGAAATTTGGAAAATGAATTCTGCTATACTTATTTTTTTATTGGTTGCATACTCAGCAGGCAAAGAGGCGGGCACTAGCGACACTTGGTTTCCAATCGAAATGTCCACACACTTCATCACACTGAACGTTGATTATTTTCTCGCGCTTAGTTGATCTACCGTTACTCATGCGATTCCATTCAATCGCTCGTGCTCCAGCACATGCAACCCCATTTATTTTCCCCAGTGCATTCAAGACTTCATCTTTGACAGAAAATAAGTTGATGATATTTCGTGACACCGCCTCTGAAGCATCAACCCATCCATCTCTTCCATCACCTATCCTTTTATGCGGACACGCGCTTCCCAACAAAATAGCACTCTCAATCTTCCGTTCGCCCACACTTCCCTCGTCCTCCCCAAACCCAACTTTAGAATCCCTTCGCTTCCCTCTTTTCACTCGCATCGACTCAGAAACCACAGAAAGCACATGATAAACCAAACAAGCACCCAAAGAATGCCCCATCAACACAACCCTCTGTCCCCCACCCAAACGCATAATCGCGTCCGCAACCAAATATGCAGTCCTCTCACAGTTTCCACGCGCACCTTGAAAAGCGGCGAGACCAGCCATACCCGCTGTTACGAACATTCCAGGAATCTTTTCAACTGGGTTTGTGAGTAAACTTGTGATTTCAAGAAAAGACGGGTCGTTAAGAGTGGTACTCGCGTCCCATTGAAGGCTTATCCACGTATGTCCTGGAAACGCGTTATCAACTAGTTTCGACCAGATTTGGGAGTCTTGAGGCGTGTGGAGGAATCCATCGATTGTGAGGAGGGTTGGGAGGGATGGGTTTCCTAGACGTTCTGTGATTTGAACAAGTTTAAATGAAGATTATGGTGAAGGAGGGGTGTAGTACCAAGGACGAAGCCTTTTTCTCGGAATATTGGCATGGATTTGTATATCACGTACGATGCGACGGCGCTAGCTGGAGAAGCTAGGGGCATTCCAACGGGAGTGCAGGTGTATCTCTCACTGCCGATTCCAATCAATGCACTGGGTTGGTTCCCAAACAGACCTTCAATCGAGAAACTCGACACAACATCCATTGCAATCTCAAGAACTTCGCCGATACCCCTCGAACCAGAAACTAGTTGCACAGCATCGACAACAGTTTCTAGTACCCCTGCATTTCCAAGCCCATTTGTGTGGAGGGATTTGTATTCCAACAGGCTTGACATCCTCGTGAACCCAACGGCTTTTTCGAATGACCCAATGACGCGTAAATGAAGTGCACAGAAGTGGTCTGACCGTGAAATTTGCGTGTTGGTATGCGACGTGATGGTGTATGTGTCAGAACAAGCGTAATGAGGACATGTCTGCGCTTTACACTTCCTATTTTCATCTGTCAGATATGTTAGCAGAACTTGATTCTGGGACAAACCTCACAAGTCGTTCACACTCTCGTTGTGGACATCGAATCAGCTGAAACTCAGTTCTCAGGTTTACAGGTTTCGCCGTTCTCGGAATCCTCGAAAAGCACCAAGAACAGTATCCCGTTGTTTCCGACGTAGTTTTCGCAGCGACAGTTGTGGTGGAAGCTCCAGCACCCATTCCCCTTGACAATTCTTGTTCAAAATGAATAAGAGCCCATCAGTTCCCGCGTCTCTAAAACAGATATCTCTCGGCTCATCACAACAATCCATCACACCAGGTTTAATCCCAAATCGACTCGCGGCACCCAATACTGGGCTTCGACGGAGAGGTGATCCTGCTGGCATGCTTCAAGGAATAACCAGCGGGACAACCTCAAAGACGGATTTATTCGAGCGATCGTGGATATATAAAGAGGGGTTGAGGCTTATTGGGATGTTTGATGCGTGGCATATGAAGCCGAATGTTTTGTTTTTCGTGTATGTTGCACAGGCGGTGAGTACTCGATTTAATCGCCAGCGATTGGGATTTTGATGAAGAGTAATGAGAAAAGGTTCTATCCTTTGTATTTCTGGTTTCTGGGATCGTACTCGTTCAAGTTTATTCTTCGGCAGATGGATCCGTTAATGGCGCGGCTGGGACAGGCGTCATGGGACTTCAACTTTTAGAAAGTATTATATTCATTCTGTATCGAAAGGGGAAGCTTCCTCTTGTAGCAAAGGCTACAGAGGTCGGAAACGCGTGGATTGTGTTTGGGGTATAGTTTCACCTTCTCATACTAGGATTAACAGCTAAATTTAGTTCCTGGTCGCTGGATTTTTCAACACACTTCTAGTTTCGTTGTTTTTTGTATTGAAGCAGTCGAATATGTACACATACCTTACTGCGTGTTGTTACTCCGAATTCAACATCCCAACGCAAAACACTTGCTTTGGAGATAGTTGAGTGTGCCATTTTGATGGATGTGTCGCTAAAAATGAAATACTTAGGCTTTACAAATGGGACGGTGTTTGTGCCAGTGACTTGCAATCAGCAAACTACATGGAGAACATATTACAATCAAAATTGGAGCCTGAGTATTGTATATGCATGCTTCTGTGGGTTTCAGGTCAGTTGCCGCCAACCACTCTCGAGCTTCCGTTTACTGATTCGTGCTAGTGTGCATCACATCATTGGAATACATCAGAAGTGATCAGTTTCGTCAAGGCTGGCTTGATATTTCGGAATAAGTCGTCATTAACTGGCAAGCCTCAAAACAAAGATGACCGTCTCAGTCCACGAAAAACGTCTATGGATAAGAAGAAAGTGTATCCACGACCCTCTCAGATTTTAAGTATGGATCGATTGCAAGAGGAAGAAGACGCATAAGGAGAGAAAGGGTTATAGGTACAATAAACACTCGTTTCATGCGTATATTTAAAGAACAGCCCGCAAAAAGTTTTGAATCGCTTCAAAGTACCCACTCTCAGTACAAGTCGATCCATGCCCACCATTCGGAAACTCTGCCCAATAAACTCCGTAAACATTTTTCACGCTCCTTCCAGCATTTGTTGCAAGCTCAACATCAACTGGATTCGGCTTATGTGCGTTCCGTTTTAAAAGTAATTGAACGAGCCCTTTCTTGCCTCGACCCGAGTTGAGTAGAAGACTTGGTCGTACAGCCTTTTTTTCGTGAAGACTTGAATTTGACCCGCGAGTAGACTCTTCAACGTCGATCATTGAATCTGATTGTCGTCGAATAAGACGTCCAGGGGTTGGATCGTTTCCACTATTTCCAGCATCGAAACCTAACCCTTTTGTGAATGCAGTGTATCGTGCTTCTCGAACAGTTTTCAATAGCCCGAGCATATGTTGTTGAGGTATTACATCGTCTTTCCCGCCGGAGAGAAGAAGAATGGGAACTTCAATGTCGATTTGGGTGATTGCTGTTTCGGAGTCCCAGATTTGGTGGAGGAGAAATGAAGCCATTCGAAGCAGTGGAGATACGTGTGGCATTAATTTCGGCTATTAAGAAAGTATGAGGTTGAGAGATTCTGTGAGAGCATACTTGCCAGACTTAAAAACGTGTTCTCGACAATCACGGCAGTTATTTTTCCAGGATTTCTAGATGCCAAGTCTATTACCACAGCTCCACCCATTGATTGGCCTTTAAGTAAGATCCATTAAAGTCTCCATCGTTGCGATATGGTATGGCGTACAAACCGTAAAGAATAACTTTCGTGTGCCTCAACTCTTCTTTGGCGAATATCCAATCCAAAGCTGTCTAATAACTCCATTCGTTAGAAAAACTCCACGGCTTTCGGAATCACTTACCTGTGAATCAATCTTCAACCCCTTCTCATCAGCCCTCCCTTCACTCCTCCCGAAGCCCCGATACTCCAACATAAAAACATTCAATTTACATCCGAGGTGAAGAATTTTGGCAATCGGTAATCGCTGCCCAATATTCCCTGCGTTCCCGTGGCAATAGAGTAACGTGTGGGGACTCAGCTTCCCATCTGAAATGTGCGGGATGTAGTACGCTGCAAGTTTGACTTCATCAGGAGTTTGTAGCGTGATTGGAACGTAGTGTGGCATTTCATGTTGATCTGGTGTTTGGACGACTGTTCGAGAGTCAGGTGGGGTTAACGGTAAGTCTGCATATTGGTTTCAGATAGGGGTTACAGACGCAATAAGCGCTTACAAATAAGGTTTCTTGATAGTGTTTCAGCTGTTCCCATACTTTCGACGGAACCTTTTTGTTTGATTGAGAGGTTCGCGGTGATGGTGCTTGTGTTGAAGACAGCGCGCTTATTGATTGAGTCTTGGGTGATGGTGGAACAGAGGACGATGACATTTTTCGTATGTTGCTTCTTGCTAGAGCTGGCGTGGTGATAGAAAGACGCAGTCAGGAATAGAGTGTAAATCTTAATCGAACTTTCCAACAGAATGCTTATACGAACACGACGCCTTGCTTGATAAAAGAAGCCCAGTAATTTGTCAATTTTTATTATGATTGAAGAGAAGAGTACATAGGATTTGCTTTTTAATAATTTAACTGACAATTATGATTCGAATGCCATTTGACCTCCCAAAACCTATCACTCAAGTAGCACCACCGAATCTACGACACAAGCGTCGCATCAGACTCTTCATCACGGCGATTCTATTGATCGTCACGTCGCTGTTCTACGTCTACTCGAACACAAACTTAGAGTCAATCTCAATCAAGAAAGAATCCTCAAAGCCGTCCATATTATTCGTGGTGATGCGCCACGATGGCCAAAGCCTTCTGCAGTCGTGCAAAACGATAATGTGCCTGTTTTGGATGATTCAATCAATATTTTATCAAAGGAGGAGCAACTGAGTAAAGAAGTGACAGAAGAGAATCAATAACCAAATGGAGCCGAACAAGAAAGATATTGAAGACGATAACGACGAACAATCGTATCTGGAAATATGGAATCATGCAACAATCAACAAACAAAACGACCATCAGAAGAGAAAACTGGAAACGATCTCCAAATACCTCGTGAAAAGGAACCTCTTGAATCCAAAAACAGTCTTCAAAACACGAAAAGTTTGATAAAAGAAGAACCAAAATCTGACGAAGCTCCGATGAAGAAGATTCCGAGGACTCCATCACAGCTGAACAACTCATCAAAAACGAAGCCAAACAGCGCTTGAAATCCGTTCGCGAGGAAGATTTAGTCTGGCACCAAGGCGACGACGAAGAATTCAACAACGAGCTCCGAGAACGCTTTGAAGCAGTTATGCAAGAAAACATGAGAAAGAAACAAGACGTGGCTATCATGCGGAAACGGAAGAGAAATGAACGACGAAAGGCAAAGTTGGAGAAGGAGAGAGCTATGAAGGCGAAATTGCAGGCTCATCGAGAAAAGTTTGGTGGATGAGAGGACATCAATAAATTTCCTTGTTTATTAGTGTTTATTTTGATTTTGCGGGGTTCGCGTTCACTGCCACTGACTGCTATGATGAAACAATCCCGCCAGCACTTTCGCCTCTGCTTCATAGGCCTGTTCAGTCTATTCAGTACTGCCGCGATACTTCTCACTCAGCTGTCATTCGAAGAAGCGAAAATATCTAATGACAGCGACACGTCAACATTCGAAGGAACAGATATTACACCCCCTCAGGCACCTTTACATCCAACGAACTTCAACGACTTTGCGTCGAAGGAGATGCATTCCAATCACGCGGGTCGGGCACCGAATTCCGACGCGATGAGTACTTGAATCAATGTATCCACTTGAAATCTCGATTGACCAAGGCGGCGGTCGATGGTATGCTGTGCCTTCATCATTCATTTGAAGTATACTGAATATGCACTTAAAGGGACATTGCTCGGATTTTGTGAACTATATCCAGTACGGAAACGCGAGATTGGTTCGGGACTTGCCTTACGAAATGTATGAGTTGAAAGCGGAGCGATGTCCAAATTCAACGTATCTTCATGGAGAGTTTCCTGTAAATGCGTTTTTTAAGTTGGCACCGCGTGTAAGGAATATTTGGCTTCCAAATCAGGTATGTCAGTGTGAGTGGCGAGGGG
The DNA here is from genome assembly GCA_002104985.1 of Rhizoclosmatium globosum. Lineage (NCBI taxonomy): Eukaryota > Fungi > Chytridiomycota > Chytridiomycetes > Chytridiales > Chytriomycetaceae > Rhizoclosmatium > Rhizoclosmatium globosum. The sequence continues at coordinate 77,549 of MCGO01000130.1, read as the reverse complement.
GAATGCTCAACCTAGTCAAACAGGAACAAATCCATTCCGGTCAGGTCTGGTACTTTCCCGTCGCATATAAAATACTGTGTAAAACGCGAATTACTTATAAAGCCATCAAGGCATACCTCCACCACAATAACACACCAACACACCATCTTATTCACATCCCACTCAACTCCGATCCTCTAGAATCAATCGAGTCGCTAGATATACGTAATAATACGCGTAAAGACTACAATACATTCTTTCATTCACACGGCCACTCCCACCGCAAACACACCAACGAACTAGTTCAATGCTGGATGCGCAATCCAACATGGCCAACACTTACTATCGTCGGAAAAGCATACAAGCGGCCGTTCTTCACACCATCAAATATCATCATTCTACCCTACGTCCCTTTTGAACACATCGCAAACTTCAGCATGGAAAGGAGTGCATATCTGTGTGTCATCAACAGAAGGATATGGTCACTATATAAACGAAGCGAGGGCACTTTCGTCTGTGGTTGTTACTACAGACTATGCTCCAATGAACGAGTTTGTACAGGATGGAGTATCTGGAGTGTTAGTACCCTATTCAGCAGAGAGGCCTGAAACACAAATACTTGCCCCGATTTCAAGGGAATTGTTCAGGTTACTTCGGAATCTATTTGTGAAGTGTTGCGAGGGTAATGCGAATGAGCATACAGGTACGACGTGAATTGGGAGCACAAGCTAGGAGGGGTATGAGTTGATCGGATAGAGATGAAAAGAATATTTGGAGGTTTATTGGGATGCTGTTGAGCATTTGACGGGACGGACTGATCGTCAGCTCTCTTTCAAGATGATATACCTACATGGAGAATTCTTATAATCCCAAAAACTGAATAAACGTGGGTTATTTTATCAGATAAGGAGAAAAAGAAGACAACGAATGCCGATGCACGACTCGATTCTCAGTGTGATTGGACGCACGCCGATTGTGCGCATCAACCGACTTGCCCACCAGGAATCAACATGTTTGTGAAGCTCGAAAGCCAGAATCCGATGGTTTGTCAGCCGAACTTGACAGCTGTTTTTCCCTAATTCACGCACGCACGCACGCCCATTCAAAAGGCCTCGGTCAAAGACCGACTTGCCCTCGCAGTGATCGAAGATGCCGAGCGACGCGGTGTTCTGAAGCCAGGCCAGACCGTCGTGAAGCGACATCGGGAAACACGGGGTAACCTGCCCCCTTTTACTTGACGCCTTTCTTCCACACAAAACTAAGCTTTAAATGCATCAAAGCATCGCCTCGCATGGTCTGTGCCGCGAAGGGCTACCCATTCGTGGCGACAATGGTCGAAACCTTCTCAATCGAACGTCGTAGATTGATGAAGTTCCTTGGTGCCAAAGTCGTATTGACTCCAAAGGAATTGAAGGGAAGTGGAATGGTTGCTAAGGCTGAAGAGCTTGCAAGAAGAATGGTATGGATTATTCCATTCCATCTCCAGAATGACGCGATTGTGTGCCATCTCCCCCTTCATCGCCTCTTATTGAACCACATATCTGCAACAATTGAATTAACTTGACACTCACTAGGATGGTTCTTACGCGTCAATTCGCAAACCCTGCCAACCCAGCTTTCCATCGCTCCACTACTGCCTCTGAAATCCTGCAAGACTTTACGGTCACCGTCTCGACTACTTTGTAGCTGGTTGGGGAACTGGTGGAACCCTACTGGAGTTTCATGTATGTATCCTTTGTACCCCTCATCGTCGCTCTAACTTTCACTCTAAGCCATGCTCCGTGTCGCTCGCCCAGAATGTAAAATCGTTGCTGCGAACCTGCAAAAGCCGCTCTCCTCTCTGGTGCTCCATGGCAACCACATATGATCCAAGGATGGACGCCTGATTTTATCCCTGAAGTTCTTGACCGCAACTGCTATGACGAGTTAGTTACTGTCACTGACGAAGACGCGATTGCAACTTCAAAGCTTTTGGCAAAGAAGGAAGGGATTTTTGTTGGTATTAGGTTGTGTGTTTATTATTGTTTCTTCATGGATGTAATCTAAATGCCTATTGGTTGGCAGTGGTGGAGCTTCTTTGCAAGTGCACTTGAAGTGGCCAGACGCGCCCACAAGGAAGCAATATTCTGGTAATTGTTGCAGATACAGCAGAGCGATACTTGTCGACTGCTCTTTTCAAGGATATCGGAGAGGAAAGTGATGATGTCGAGGGTCAAGTGCAATCGAAGCTTTAAGTTGCTTGAAATAAATCCCAAATAGCCGCAATAAATAGGTTGGATAAATCACTTAGATATGTTGGGGAGGGTCGGAATGGTACTCGTAAGTGCTTTTGTTGAACTAATTCAACCTCTGTTGGATAGGCAGCTTCCGAAGTAGGAAGTCTAGCATACATGAAATCTTAAAGTATCATCCACTTTTATTGCACTGCAACCAATCATCTGTTCGAGTCTCTAAATCCCGTCCAACATCTGCCCTCGTTTTTCGAACATACAGTTTTCGCGCAAGCACGACCAATCCAACCACTGCCAACAGCAATCCAAACCCTGCACAAATCAAACCAATACTTCCAAGACCCATACCATTATTCACTACCACCTCTGACCTCTCCCTGAACAGTCCCATTCACCATTCCAAAAGCCATTTCCCTATCCCACACCTGCACATCTACCGAAACAGACCCTCATCCACACCCCTCTTCACCGGCAACCCACCACTCCCATCCCCCGTAAACACAACCGAACCGAAATAGTATACACAACCCCACTCTTCCCCGCAAGCACCACCCATCCCCACAATCCTGCCTCGCAGGCGTCACCCACTCCCAGGCGGACTCGCGTAACTCGTCACACGAAGTGGAAGCACGCCCGCTGTGAACTTAAACGCGTGTGTTCCAGGCACGGAACGACATCCGTGAAGCATGAGGTGCGAGTGTGATATTCCGGAGCTGGTGTCTGAGAAGGTTACCTTGTGACTGCGATTCCGCGGCGGAGGGGTGTGAGGGTTGGGGATTGGAGGGTTATTAGCCATGTGTCTGTTGCAAAGAGTTTTGGGGATGGCGGTGTGGATGTTATGTCTGTGATGGATGCTGTGAGGTCGGTTGGGATTGTTGATGGAGTTGTGGTTAGGGCATACAGGGGAAATTTGGTTTGGGAGGAGACGATTGAGAAGGAGGATGTGATGAGGGATGGGTTTGGTTGACAGTTCCGAGGGATGTTGCTGTGTTTTGTGTTAGAGCAGGACACATTGTTGCTGTTACTGTGTACGTTGTGTATGCGGCGCAGGAGGCGTCGATTCCAGTGAATCTGAATGTGTTGAGGGCAACGTATATGGCTGTGATGCTGGGGAATCCGTTGAGGGTGATTCCAGAGACGATATAGTTTACTGGGTCAGAGGGAACGGTTTCCATGGTGAATGAATATGTGCCGGACCCAGTGTTTGCATTTGCGACTGCAAAGTCTTGGGAGATCAGGCTGTAGCTGATTGTTGCTCCACGCAGGTTCCTCCGGATCCAGAACCGACAAGGAATACATTCGTGATGAGGGCTCCGCATGAAGTCCAGGCACAGTCGAAACGAATTTGACGCGAGTTTGGCCACATATTTTCCCCATTGTCAGTGTTTGAGTGATCCAGGTTCCTCCGTTTGCAACGAAACGTTGCGAAGTATAAACAACATTGTTCGCATCGGAAACTTCGACAGTAACAGTTTGCAGTGGTGCGACCGTTCCACATTTTTGGTTGTAATTCATATCGAATGAAAGCGTAAGCGTAGAGTAGGTTGGATTGCTTGGCAGATTGATTTCCTGATAGATGCCTCCAGGCATATTTGGATTGAGATCGATATTGTTTCTGGCTCCCGCAAAGTAAGCTACATCTATCTCGTAGTAACCTTCTTGACAGCCGCCTGTAACGGGTACTTCGGAACAAGGAAGGACTTTCCAGGGACTGATGTACTTTGCATTTGTTGTGCTGTCGTAGATGCAGTAGCCTGAGCCAGTGATGTCCGTGAGTGTTTGGCAAGGTGCGAGAGGGACACTTGAGAAATCAGGGTTCTGAATAAGGTTTCCTTTGGAGTTGTCAGCGATTTAACTTCAACCAGCAGATGCAGTCGCCACTTACCAGTTGGAGGGACTTTACCAAGTGTGGCATCGATTTGAGTAACCAAAGATGCAAGTATTAGAAGGAGCATTTGTGGAAGCATCTTTTTGTTGGCAAAGGGGAAAGCTGTTGTGTCTAGCTTTACCGCTGTTGGGGATCTTTCGTTCAAGTTCAATTACCAAAGATCCAAGAAACAAGATAAATAAATGATAATTAATAGAAGTAGTAAACGCGCGTTCCATCCATGATTTCAAACAGCAGAAATGAGCACACAAACCAGCCTAATATCGAGCACGCTCCTCCGCATTCTCCCCTCGAACCCGAACCCGAACCCTGGAACGCCAACCGTCACTTTAAATGCGGCACCGGACCTTCTCTTTGCGCTTCTCCATTCGCACTTGACCAATCTCGGCTTCAAACAAGTCCCTGAAACACCAGAAAACCAGCTTGAAAGTCCGTGGCCTTTGACGCCTGAATCCTACTCGCTTCAATACAAACACGATCGGTCGTCGCTTTCGTTTGTTTTGAAGGGCGTTGTTGTCGCGACAAAGTTGATGGTGCATTGTGTGGCGGTAGAGGTTAGTTTGGCTGTCAAGTCCTGGCTTATTATCTTACCTTTGTTGGGTGCAGGATGGCTCGGTTCACTCTCTCGAATACACTATCCCGGATATCGTAACAGCAACCTTCCCTGTCACCCTCACTGTCCCGCAGTCAGCCCTTGCTGAAACTCCAACTCTTCCTGCAGACGAGAACCCTATCCTCCCACTCCTTAAAGACAAAGAACGAACCCTCGAAGAAGTGCTGTACACATTCAAGACCCGTGTCGTGGATAAAGTCGCACCCAACTTGAATAAGGATGGGTACCAACCTCCCTCTGAAACTACAGCATCTAGAAACGAACAAGATCGAAGGGATTTACGGGATTATGAACGGGAAGGTGGACGTGATGGTGGATGGGTCGGTGGTGTCCCTGACCCTTCCTTGCGTGGTGGTCCTTCTCGTCCTTTTCCTATGGGTGGTGTAGGGGTGGATACGGAACTGGAGACCTTGATTTGGATCCGTTTGCAGCAGCTCCAGGTTTGATTCCACCGCGTGGCGGACTTGGTGGTATTGGAGGTGGGGGAATGTTCGTTGGGCCTGGTCATCCAATCTTTGGTGGAGGTGGTAGCGGCAGTGGTAGTAGTGGGCCGATTTATGGGGGTCCTGGAGCCGGTGGATATTTACCACCTGGTGCTGTCCCTCCAAATGCACGTTTTGATGTAAGCCTTGTGATGTTTCGCGTGCGAATAACTTAATTATGATATAACAAAGCCAATTGGTCCGTTCGGTCCTGCCCCTGGATATGGTCCTGGGTACAACGGTCCAAGTGGACGCGGTGGTTTTGGAGGTGGAATCGGAAGTCCGTTTGGGGATGGTGGAATGGGAGGAGGTGGATTCGCCGGTGGTGGTGTACCAAGAGGTGGATTTGGAGGACGTGGTGGCGGGAGAGGTGGTAGAGGAGGGTTCAGGTGAGTTTATTTAATTCTGATGCGCTGTAGTAACAACTAGAATATTATAGAAGCGGACCTGATAATGATGAAATGCCTCCACCAGGTTTTGATGATTACTATTCCTAAAGTTGTTTATAATTGAAATGTATTGTTTGTCAATAAATCTGTACTAAGTCTGTATGTTTCCGACTTTGCCCAAAGGTAGTCTGTCTAAATATTTGGGAAAGCGTTAGATATGTATTGTATTTTATATGCATAGTTTCAAATAGTCAAGAATAAAAAGGCTGTCAAAAAGCCAGCAGAGATTGACAACCCCACACCATATGACACTCCCCATCCGCCTATGTGACTACTTTTTCGTCGCAGGCTTCCCACCAGACGGATCCACGCACGTCGAACTTCTCCGATCAGAGACATTTGAAAAGCCGCACCCAAAGCCATTCGCGAAACCAAAACCATCTGTTCAGTACGAGTCTGACGACGGCGGGGACTCAGACACGCCACTCTCTCTTCTTGCTGCGAGACTCAAACCTAAAAATGTGAGAAAGTAGTTTTGGCCTGGGAAGAGAGGGAGGTGGGATTTAAACCTTCGTAATGAACAGAGTGAGCTGCGAAGATCAAACTCGGCCGCGCGATTCTTTGGAGGTTTATTACATCCATCATCGCGTAGTCGCCACCCATCCGATGTATCCAATATTGAACAAGATCCAGGTGCAATGACTCCAGCGCAATCGAAAATGAAGAGAACGCATCCTCTAGAATACAAGTACTCATCTAAAATATTGCAAAGATTTCCGGAGAAAGATTGGAGTGATCGAGAACGGTTTCCTGAGAATGTTCACATGGTAATATATCTCCCCTTGTTTTCACACAATCTCTCAATGATCAAACACGCGTAGTTCTGCTTCCCAAACGGCCTTCAATTTCGCCATGAACCAGATACACCACCCGAATCAACCTGTCACTCCTTTGTAGTCTCGTCAGAACAAGGCGACAAGTCTTTCGGTGTATGTCTCACATTCTACGAAAGGATTCAAGAGCCCGTCGCTTCGCAACTCGAAGAAATCATTGACGAATGGAGGCAAGAGTGTATCGTACGTACTATCCGTATTCTAGATTTAAGCTCTTACAGTTTGGATACAGGCAACAACAGACCTCGAGTACCTACAGTACCTCCAATCACAACTCGCAGACAACCAGGAACGTATCCTCAAAGTAAATTCAAACCAGTTCCCCGATATATCTCCTGACGAACGCGAAGATATCCGGTCTGATGCGAAGAGAAATGTGCCTTGTATCGCGAACTGATTCAGGGGATGGAAAAAGTGATGCCTGTTGATATGGAGAACGTCTATGTACCGCGATGTGTGGGGCTTGTGGGACGGTGGCCGTTTTATGATGTTTTTGGGGACTGGTTGAAAGCTGTTGTGAGGATTGTGAAAGGGGTTGAGAATGAGAATGGGGGTAATAGCGGGAGCGGGAGTTTGGACGAGATTCTTGGAGCTGGCAATAAGTTGAATATTCCTTTGGAGAGGTAAGAATTTAATGTCTGATTCAAGTGGCTGATAAACGGTCAAAGGCTTCTCACCAACTTCTTGTATGAAGTTCCGTTACCTCCTCCGGGACGTGTAGAAGTCAAGATCGCTGTCGGTCGATATAATTTATTCTGTTCGCGACCACCTGTGAACAGCATTCAAGCATTGCAGAATGTAAAACTATGCCTTGATATTCCAAACGAACCACTAAATCCATCAGTAGTTCTCGCTATATCCTCTCTTTCGCACGCTCTCTGTATCAAACATTGTGTCCATATTTGAACATGCCATGACTGAGAAGAGGATTCTCTTCCTCTCTTCACACTACTCGATGCTCACTCTCGCCTGCGAATCAATCGTGCTTCTTCTTTATCCATTCACATGGCAACATCATTATGTGCCAATTCTCCCTGCAGAAGGAATCAAAATCCTTCAAGCAACAATGCCATTTATTATCGGTGTGCATAAAGAGTATTACTATAAAGCTGATGAACTCGATGCTGATTGGAAGACGGATGTAAGCGATATCAACTTGTGAATACCTTCTGATGTGTTTCAAAACCAGCTCTGCATAGTTGACCTCGACACAAACACTCTCGACTCAGACAATCCACCACCCCAAATCCCACCTCGTGACCGCCGAAAACTCATAGCTCGTCTCCTCAAATACACCGGCGCACCACCACTCCCTCCCTCCTTCCTCCCAAAAGCACAAACACCCACAAACACACCAAGAACCAATACCAAAAGGCATCCCACTCCAAACACGAACCGCCTATCCCCTCGGAAAACTCGTCCCTCGTACAAACGTCTCGCGTCGATGGCTTGCACAAGTTGAAGCCGATGCAACAGCGAAAGACGATGCCGACGGAATGGATGAAGGCGAAGACGATGAATCTGTGCTCTCGCGTCGGCAGAGTACAAAATCGCTGTTACAAAGCCATGATAGCATATCACCAACCAATACCGAACCTGTACCACCACTTCCCGTCGCACAATCACATCCAGAGATTCCTAGTGGAAGTCGAGGAAGTTTGGATAATATTAGGCAGGGGATTAAGTTTCGGTTTGGGATACCTGTATTACGTGGGAAAGGTGTTGTTTTGAAGACATTGTCAATGGATGAAGGTGCCAGTGTTGGGGTGTCCAGTGAACCGGTTCAGTCATCACCGCCTCCTCTTAGTCCACTTCCGGGAGCTTCTGCCAGCGGTGTCGGAAGTGTGGATGATGATTTACGGAGGTTTGGTGAAGAGTTGCGAAAGGGAGAGGATAAGGTACGTTGTCTGTGACTGAAATTGTTTGCAATGCTAAATATCTTGAATTAGAGCGGAAGCAGCATTTTGCGAGCTGCGAATGCAATCAATTCGGAAAATCCGCCAAAGCAGTTTGAGGACCCAACTGTTGTAAGCCCGTAAGCTCAAACAATACCTCTGGATCTCGACGCGTACCTGTAAACTATGCACCATCTATCACTTCAAGTGTTACAACTGGGCCCACAACATATTACGATCCGTCCATTAACAAAGTGCTCCGTCAATAGTTGAAAGTCAAATTTCAATGTCTCGACCTCCTCAATCCCGTCCATTCAGTCCACGTTCAAAGGTCGGCATCATGGAAACCAACCCAAACCAACTCTAACGGAAGGTCATGCATTTACGCTTATTCACTTTGATCCTTCCACTGCTACAACTCTCTCATCAAACGACGATCTCCTCTTCTCCCCACAAAACACCGTCGCCGAAGAATACAATGAATCAGAATCAGCCGAGTTACCTGCAACAACTGGCCGTCCTTCAAACACATCGAACCAAAACACTACACCCCATAACACATTCAGACGCGGATCCATCTTAACTCTCTCGCTCGAACAAGCAAATCAATCGGAAACCTGGCTCACGTCACATCGCCCACGAAACGAGGCAGTCTTTCTGCAGTGCAGCCGCTCAAATCACCTACAGGGAGTGAATCATCCTTTCTCAAAAGAGCGGGGATTCGCCAACAGCGACAGCAGCTTCTTCAAATCAACTGTATCTCTAAAGCAGCTTTAAATTCGGGGAAGCATTTATGCCTGGAAGGGAGACTCGAATGATCGGCCAGAGGATTCTCTTGTTTGTCGGTTATGTTTGGATCCATTGGGACGGGAGGGTGAGACTACTGCAAGTGCATTGAAGTGCCAGTGTGAGTTATTTTTTTTTGCTTAATTCGAGTGTTCTTGTCACTTACAATGTATGACAGATTGTAAAGCAATAATTCACACATCTTGTCTTCCGCTCATCGAAGGAAGCCCGTGTATCACGTTCTTCAATGAAAAGAAGATTCAATATTCGTTTTCAAAGTGTTCACATCACTCTTGAAGTCGTATCGACAGTTTCTAGTTATGCCTGAGAAGTTGCGACTGGCTAAAGAGCAGGATGGTGGTGGATCGTCCAGTGAAGCTGCGAATATTGTTGGACTGGATTTGATGCCTGAAGATTGGTTCCGAAAAGCTGATTTTTTGGCAAGCGCGGATCGGGAGACAAGGGTGAATCTCAACTTTCTTGACTGTTTTTTTTTTGCTAAAGCTGAGTTTATAGGCGTATCTCACGCATATCGTGGAAACTCAAAACTTTGTCCAGTTTACTTTAGAGCGTGTCGAGTTACCTGAATCAGATTACGAGATTCTTTTCTTTGACGAAAGCATCAAGGCCAAATTGAATCGATCCAAACTCAAGTTTAGCAAAGAGACGACTCCGTTTTTGAAAGATGGAGCATACAGTATCCGAGCTACCATCACAGCACTCGCTCCAAACTTGGATGGGCTTGATCAGAGTTGAGTTGAATTTTATACAATACATTAGGAACTAAACACTCATACAACAGCCAAAACATACTCAACCTCCCTCTTCCCCCTCATAATCGACAAATCCCTCCTCGGAACCCCCCGAAAAGCAAACCCCCTCGTAACAGAAGCCGACCAAAACATGATGCGCTCGCACACAAACGAACTCGTAAACCGCACCCACATGGCCACCACAAAGCGGAAACAAGATTTCAGTAAATGGATGCGCATGAAACTGAAAAACTTCCAGAGGCCGGAGAACCGACTCAATGTGGAGGATTTGACGGAAGATGAGCGGGATAAGCTGTTTGAAGAGAAAGTAAAGGGTGTGAATGAGTGTATTGCTGGGTATGAGAGTGCGCATTTGGCTAGTCAGACGAACGCGGAGTTGCAGGCTGCGATTGAGGCGTTGCATACGCAGCAGTATTTGTTGATTGATATGACGGAGGCGCATTTGATTGATGCGTGAGTTTGTGATTTGGTTTGGGATGAAGGTTTTTAACTGTTTTGCGGATAGGGATAACCAAGATGCTTACAAGAGCGTTACAAACAGGCTTTTGCAAGTCATGACATTGTACAAGGAACATTTGTTTGCTCTCGAAAACCCCGAATACGCACATCCTCGAAGTGTTTCAGCCAAACGGCAGTTTCATGCGGATTCTCCAACTCTCACAGGACTGCATCTCCGGATCAAATGTCAATTGCGCATCTATACCTGTTTCAGTGAGATCCGGTCTGAAAGCCTAGGAAACCCAGCAACAGCAAGGATCGGGGTATTTCTGCGATGCCGTCGCCAAACATCCACTAGGGCAATGCGATCTCCTCAGCAGGTCTACCCACTGAAAAGAAACAACTACCACCTCTCCCCGCATCACCCCAATCTTTGAAGAACATCAACCCTCCTCCACACCCCCACAACATCCCGAATCACCTCACTCGACGACAGTCCACTCCACCCGCAACAATATCCGACACACCCATACAAACCCAACAAAGACCCGTATCATCCCACATCTTACCCCACAAGTCCGCCCCCGCAGCGAAAGCATGAACAGCGCCGAATCCCGAAAGAACCATCATCACCACAGCCGCACCGCTCGAAATCCTCTCAAAAAAGCTCAGCGCCTCCACGTCCCCTGCATCACGACTCGCAGACGACGGTACCACGTCATCAATCCATTCTACGGAGGGAAGGGGAAGTGCAGCTGCACTACCAAAGTAATTACACGCGTGGATTCCACAACGTCGACGACACCGCCAAATGGGGGTGGTACGGAGTCACCGGCGCTACAGGGGGTGGTACACGGAGTCCCCGCAAAAAGTCGATTGCAGAGAGCATTGATTCGATTGTTTTGAAAGCGTTAGGGAATTCTGAGACGGGTCGGAGTGGGGATGCTATTGATGAGATGCGAAAGCGCAGGAAGAGTTGGAGGCGCTTGTTCGGTCTACGCGGTTGTCGAAGGGGGCGAGGAGGAGTAGTACTGGGTCGATTGGGTCGACGGAGACGCCACCGAAAGCTGTGGTTGTTGTGGCGTTGGTGTGGAAGTAAGTTTAAGCATATTTCGGAAGGGGATGTTGTTGGATTGGATGCCAGTCGGGAAGCTGACAAGTCGCTATGATTTTTTAAGGAGAAGGAGGAATAAAAGTAAGCACACAGATGTATAAAAAGCGTTGAAGTACTGGAGCACGAAACTCCAAAATGTATTACACCACCTTTCCACCAAACAAAAGTACTTCCAAACAAATGTATCCTCCTTCAGCCGCGATGACTGACATAAAACAAAAAAACAAAAACTGTGTAAAGCTCCCGTCATCCACCGAATCACCGCAACATCCAGAAAACACAAGTTGATGAAAGTATTCGATCGGGTTAAGGCGTTTATTTCTTTCCAGCAGTGGCAGCCTGAAAAAAAGAGCGTTTAGAAAATCAAAGAGAAAAAAAAGTAGAGAAAAACAAACCTTGGCCTTCTTGGTTCCACGGAACTTCTTGGCTCTGTTCTTTCTCTCCTTTCTCTGCTTGGAAGAGATGATTCCCTTGGCACCGATACCGTGTCTGATCAAACGGTACTTTGGCTCAACCTTCTTGGCCTCCTCAAGAGAGTCGTAGATCAAGGCGAATCCAGTGGACTTGCCTCCTCCGAAAGCGGTTCTGAAGCCGAAGGTGAAGACACACTCCTCGGTGGATCCGTACAACTTGGCCAACTTCTCGCCGAGCTCCTTGTGGGAGACGTTTGGACGGCCTGGGTGGATCACGTCGACAATCATCTGCTTGCGGGAAAGGAGACGGTTGGTGAGGAACTTGCGGGTTCTCAAGGTAACAGCGTTGTCAGCCTATTTTGGAGGTTATTTGAGGTTAGCCTCTATGTCGTTGATTGATTGATTGGTATTGATTGAGGTGGGTAGGTTGGTTGGTTGGTTGGTTGCTGTTGTCAAGGTAAGCCCTCCCTTCAGCCTCCTTCTCAGTCTCTCCTCCAATCCAATCCAATCCACAGCTCCGAATCCGCACTTTCGAGCAAGTTGACAGGTTTGTCTGTGTCAGAACGGGAGGAAACAGCGAAGCAGATGCCCGTCCCTCCGCCAAAACAAGGTCCATCAAAGCCCAATCGCACGTTCCAGGTTCATTACGACACTTCATTCGGTGGTGGTTTGATGCGTGCGAGACAGTGGACGAGTCGTTTGCGGTGGTGGATGGTTGGATGGGCAGGGATGGATCGTGGTGGGTGTGTGCGAACCATGTTGATTGTGAGTGAAAAGGGACGGACAAAATGGCCAATCTCTCTCTGCTTCACTCAACTAACTACCTAGTAACACACCTGCACACTATTTAATGCTTGCTTCTTGGTAACCGTGGGATAGCATTCGATAGATTAATTATGTGTATGAGCCATCAAACAAACCATGTTTATTTGTTGAACCACACAAGGACACTGTCACAGGTATTTATCCTTGTTCGCATGGAATCCAATATCCTTGTAGCTTGCGAGCAAAATGCGATCAATCAACCACTGAGGAAGAACGCGATACAGTCCTACAATCACATGCGCCATGAATCCCACCAAATAATAGTTTTCCACATGAGCAGTACGTACAGCTTTCACAATCACATTGACCTGTACCAATGAACGAAAATCAGTTTACACACACGAACTTTGAAGAATATCTAAACACTCACCACATCCTGCGCCTTAAGACTCATGAAATCAGTCATCATCGCCTTCTCCCCACGTTCCATTTCCTCCAGCGGCGGCAGGAAATATGCATTCTTGACTTCTCATCTGCTTCCTCATATTTCCTTCGATGCCCGCACTCTTTCCAACAACAATCGGCGTTACAGCATAATAAGGCTCAACCACAGTCGTTTGAATCCCAAACTGTCCCAACTCTAACCTCGCAATCTCAGTCAACGTCTTGACAGCATGTTTCGATGTCGCATAAGCAGATAACAACGGCGGTGCACCTCGATCAGATATACTAGAAATAGTAATAAACCGTGGATAGACTCTCTTGTTCTTGTTGTTCATTTTCTGTGCTAGGGAGAAGCGGCGTAGGAACGGGCTGAATGATCTAATGATTCTCAATGGTCCAAAGTAGTTTACTTCCATGACTTGTTTATGATCATGCATTGAAATGACTTCGAGTGGGAGACCGACTGATATGCCGGCGTTGTTGATGACTGCAAAGATGTTGTTGGAAGATCCGGCAGTTACTTGGAGGTGAACTTGGCAACGGATTCATCGGAGGCGACGTCGAGGCGGAGGGCGGTTAGTTTCCCTTTTGAGTACTTTGATGGATTGCGGTGATGGTGGAGGTGAGATCCAGGATCCCTTGATGATCCAGTTAGTACAGAGTAAGTTAGAGACTGGAACTAGTGTGCTCGAACCTGTTTCGGTGTAGCATCCAGCTGCCACATGAAATCCCAAGGCTACAAGCTCCAGCGCCGTTCCATACCCAAAGCCAGAGTCACCTTCAATTTAACCAGTCAACAACGGCCAGTGAAAGTAAAAGCCTCACATCCTGTTATAACAATAACTTTGCCCGTATACTGGTCCTGTGGGATCAGTCCTGATCCAAAGAGCCAAGTCCACATTGTGAAAACAATTTATTGATAATTGATATTAAAAGACTATTCGTCTCTATTCACAATCAAGTTCTTAAAGCATAAAGACAGAGAAAGCAAGAACAATACCGCAGATCAATCTGTGTTCAGCGGCACTGGTGGTACCCTTTGTAGTAGCGACAATTGTAGCTACGACTGTCTTCACAGCTTCAATAGTAGTTGAGGCGCCACCAGATGGCATTTGAGGCGTAATGCCGCTGGGCGATACCATACATTCATAAACTGTTTCCAAATAGGTTCCTATGACCATATCCTTTTCACACAAAGCAGGGTGGAATGCTGTTCCACAAAACTCATAAATTCGCCTTGAAGGAGGGAACTGTGTCTCTGTTGAGCGTTCCGTTGCAGATGTACAGTGGCTCGAGCACTCCTAGGTCACTGTAACAGAGCTGGAAACCTTTGCAGAGCTTGTTGGAGGTAGCGTCATAGGTGCACTTCTTTGTTGCATCGGGTACTTCTAGTGGCTTTGTGACACAGAGACCGCTTGATACAGACGGGGCCCCCGCTACAAGTGGAGGGTATAAGCAAATATCAGTGTCGGGCACTTGACGTTTGTGTTGGGAACTGCAACGCTGTTGCATTGGGCAGAGACTGTAGCTGCAAGGGCAACGATGGCGATAATGGAAGACTGCATCGTTGCTGTTTTGGGGAAAATTGCTCGGGGGCCCAATTTAAGGAGGAGTCATTGCCGCTTGGGCTTGGAAAATTGAGCAAAACAGAAAAAAAAACTCTTTTGATTGGACTGCCGTTCAGGACTGCCGCTTTGACAGTTTAGGATCCACACGCGCTGCTGAGTCATATTATGTGAGTTGACTGAGCCAGTACAACTCTCTTTACGTCAGCACAGATTGACCCAGTCAAGAGCTCAGCAGCAGTGGTTTGCCTTTTTGTCGTAAAATCACCATCATACTGTCGCAGCCCCTTATAATATCAAAAATATCAAAGAGAAGGAATGAGTTTGTCTTTCGAGAGAGCTACTATACATCAAGGGTCTATTTATTGGCGATTTACACAGTCTGGATTGTGTATTATTCTTAAAGTGCGAGAAGAGAGAAGGCTACAATAATACCACCAAGCAAAACGTGTTCCACGGCACTAGTGGTACTCTTTGTTGTGGCAACAACAGTGGCCGCGACAGTCTTTGCAGCTTCAACAACAGTAGTAGCCACACTAGGCGTAGCAGCAGTCGGCAACTAAGGTTTCATTGCACTTGGCTGTGTTTGACAGTGGTAAATAACTTCCAAGAACGTTCTCTGCCGATCATTCCGTTGACACAACGTAGGCCGGATCTCCGGTCCACAGAAATCATTCGAAACACAGGTAGTATTCGTTGGCAGTACTGGCGGGCGGCTTCTTGATGCACACCGCCTGACTTCCGCCAAACACCCAACTACAGATACTGAAGTCATCACCCACGTCGCTGCTGACTCCGAATCCGCAAGTGGTTCCAACGGGAACAGAGTTCGCCTTGAATCCAGGCACTTTGTCTCTATAGAACGTGCGAGTAGACTTGCTGAGGCGCTGAGGCCCACCAAGACAAAGTGGGCAGCCCTTGCAGCCGTGATCAAATGTGTTGTAAAAGACACATTTATTTGAGGCGTTCGGCACGGCGAATGGTGACTGGTGGAAAGTGCAACTTGTGGCTGGTACACACAGATATCAGTGTCAGGGCAAGTACCCTTTGAAGTCGGAGTAGAAATAATGCAGCTGAGGGCGGTGACACTGGTTGCGAGGGCAGCGATGGTAACTGTTGATTGTATTTGGGAAAGGCTTTTTGAATGTGGGTCAAATTTAACTGATGGAGGTCATTAGGCTTGGGTTGTAATTCTTATTTCTTGTCTCAATCTATAGCTCTACAGTTATGACGATTACTTTGTAATTGGTGTTAGAGCCTTGCACAAATCGCAATTTATTCATATAATCTACTCCTTCCAATCAAATTACATCTTTTAAAGTACAAAAATAGAGAAGGTAGCAACGATACCACGGAGCAGAATGTGCTGTGCTTTGCTGGTAACCGTCGCCGTAACAGGAATAGTCTTCCCAGCCGTAGCCAACACCCCAGTTGCAGTAGTAACAGCACTGGCGCTGGCAGATGCAATCAGAGGGAAATTGGCACTTCCTCTCAACTGACAGAAATAAATCTTCCCAAGGAAAGCTCCATCCGCCTCATTCAAGTGCTTTTGACACAACATGGCCTGATTCTGTGCTCCACAGAAGTCGTTTACAACACAGGTAATATTTGCTGGCAACACGGTCGGCTTCTGGATGCATTAGCACGGCTTGCAGCGTAAGCCCAAGTACAGATGCCTGAAACATCGCACAAATCGCTGCTAACTCCGTCTCCACAATTCGATCCAATCGGAACTGGATTTGGCTTGAATACTGGCACTTTGTCTCTGTTGAAGGTTCCGTTGCAGTAGTAGAGTTGCTCAAGTGCACCTTGATCACCAAGACAGAGTGGGAAGCCCCTGCAGACTGCGTCGGGTGTGCTGTCAAGAATGCAATCGTTTGTCGTGTTTGGGAAGGTTGATGGCTTTGTGACACATATACTGCCAAGAGCAGCGGGGTTCAACGCGTCATGGGGATGATTGACACATATGTCGTTGTCGGGACACTTCGAGTTCAATTCGGGGATGCTGACAATGTTACAGTTGAAGGCAGCTACACTTGCTGCGAGGGCTGCGATGGTGACGATTGTGGATTGCATTTTTCCATCCAATTTGAAGGGTGAAAGCATGGAGCGTGGAGGTATTTGCCGCGTTAGATTAAATAACGCCGACAGAAAATCCATTGGAGCACGCCTTCTAATTTTAAACGTAACTTTTATTCCTTCAACTACACAGATTCAGGAATTATTTTAAAACACGGTCACCTAACCATTTTATTCTTTCTAACTGTTATTCATCTTCATTGCTCAGTCTTTCAATTTCATTCGTTCTTCATCTCTCACAGCATTCGGTCTTTTCGTTCCTTTTGTGATTCATCTATTTATGCACTAGGCTGCGAACATAATAGACAAGACAACAACAACACCTCCAAGGACCCCCTTTTCAGCGACACTCTTCGTGGTAGTAGCAACTGTGGCAGCAACAGTCTTTCCAGCAGTTGCCAACACCTCCGTAGCGGTAACTACGCCAGACGAAACGGCTGATGGAGCATCAGGCACAGTCACCAGAGTTGGTCTTGGCTGACAATAATAAATCGTTTCCAAGAAAGCTCCACTCTCCTCGTACTTTTGACACAACGTGCCCTGATTCTCAGTTCCACAGAAATCATTCACAACGCAGGTAGTATTACTCGTTGGCAACACCGTTGGTTTCTTGATGCAAGTAGCATGGGATGAATCGTAAGGCCACGCACAGATGCTTGAATCACACACGTCACTGCTGACTCCATCACCACAGTTGGAACCAATTGGCATTGGGTTAGGTTTGAATGCTACAGTCTTGTCTCTGTTGAAGACACCGTTGCAGTTGTAGACCTGCTCAAGGGCACCTTGGTTACCGAGGCAGAGTTGGAAGCCCCTGCAGACGGTGTCGGGGGTGCTGTCAAGAATGCACTTGTTTGTCGCATCTGGGAAGGCCAAAGGCTTGGTGACACAGCGGCCGCCAAGATCTACCATAGTAAGTGCATCTAGCGGAGGGTGGACGCAGATGTCAGTGGTGGGGCACTTCGAGTTCAGGGCTGGATCGGCAACGTCGCAGTTGAGCGCGATCACACTTGCTGCCAGGGCTGCGATGCCAAGGATCGTGGTGTGCATTCTTGATTTCAGCGATTTTTGGATGCCAGTGCCGATTTTAAAGGTGGAGGGATTGCCAGCTTGATTGACCCAATTTAAGGGAGGCCTCCAAAAGTGCTAAATTTTTTGTCGCCATTTTTTGGGTGAGGCAGTCCGGAGGAATTGAACGTTCACGCAAGCAAGGATTGCTCGCCCACCAGCCACAGCGAAGCCGTGAAATCGTCAGTAGAAGGAGATATGAGTCCCCTCTATGCGATTCCGCTGTATTTGAAGCTTTACTGATAATGGTTAATAAAATATTGATGTCTAAAGTCAACAATTTTTGACCCTTTTGAACCACCTTCCAGCCCATGGCACCAAAGAACGACTTTGCCAATCAGCCTCATTCAAAAAGTGAGGCATAGAAGACACACAGATGCGTTTATTCACGTCGAATTGAGACGATTGTATTGTTTTTGGTGACGTGGCGTGAATATAATCACAATTTTGAAGTTTCGAACCTACTTTACTCAACTATTATCCACGAAGGAGTCCTGCAAATTAAAATTCAAAGAGAATATGGTATTATCTAAGTTTTCACGTCGATTTAGCGACGCATCATTCAAATTGCGGGACTTGTTCTAATTGATACTTTTAGACCAATCAATATTTGTCCAAAAAACAGAAGCTCCCTCTCAGAGATCAGAAAGCGCAAAATTCCGCGATATATAGTGATGTGAATGATGGGTTGAACGATGGTCTGGCACTCTTAACACCTGAACAAGAACGAATACCTCTACCCGTCCGAAAGAAACTCTGGCTTAACCCAGAGCGCGATATCTGTACAACATGAGGTCTTGTCCCATTGATTCAAAGAACTTTATTTCAAGATATGTTGAAAGCTTGTGTTTTGGTTTGGAAGAAGAACGAAGCCAACAGCGTTCCTTCAAAGCAATTTAACACAAGACGTCGTATGCGATGAAACAAAACAATCAAGAAAAGTGGACAGGTAGTTTTTATTTGAATGGTTGCGTTTGAGCAGAATAACGTAGCCATTGGCCAAGAGTCCCCGAGACAACCTGAAATGAATCGTAGCAGATTGCAGAATTGAACAACGGAATGGTGATTGATTCAGAGGACTTTCCAGAAGGGATAGAGGAGGACACTGCTTGAAGGAATAGTTGCTCAAGGTCCCTTGCCCTCCAGTGAATAGTATGCATCAAACAAAGACAAGACGTTGACATTGATAGAATG
This sequence comes from Rhizoclosmatium globosum, assembly GCA_002104985.1. Lineage (NCBI taxonomy): Eukaryota > Fungi > Chytridiomycota > Chytridiomycetes > Chytridiales > Chytriomycetaceae > Rhizoclosmatium > Rhizoclosmatium globosum. The sequence continues at coordinate 58,540 of MCGO01000130.1, read as the reverse complement.
GCTGATTATGCGTTCAGCATTGATGGAAGCCTGGACGATATCGTGAGGAGGTTGAAAGGAACTTGTGCACATGGAAGGCAATGAGAACCCACTCCCTACGCCCCCTCGATGAAGTCAGGATTGAATCGAGTTTAGAAAGTTTGACACATGGGGAAGCAGCTGTGAGATTAGCGTAAACGAGTGTTTCATATGATGTCACTGAATACAAAACAAGTTAGATTTGACCCGGTTTTCTATTTATAACATACTCAAACGTCGATACATCGAAATCTTCGAGACGGAGAGCGGAAACTGGTTACGTGGCAGGCATCAGAAGGTGGGTGGTGGTGGTGAAAACGGACAAAAATGGCGACAGCAAAATCAATTGAAATTTAGCACTTTTGGAGGCCTCCCTTAAAAATGGACTGCCGCTAGCCCTCCTTGCATCAACCAAATGCATGCACAGATTGCCAAGATGCCACAGAGCGATTTCAGAAACTTCCATGTATAACGGCCTTCTTGCTGACAAAGAATCAAAGTTGCGACCGCAATAATGTAGTGATTTATAGAAAATAAGAGAGAAACTATAGAATATGAGCTTTTCCATCTTAAACATCTTGAAGATGTTGTTGTTTAAATTCATAGTCTGGTGCACAAAAAAGCGTCAATAACCCGATCAACAGTAGCCTGAAACTAAGAAGCGGTTAATAACCCGATCAACAGTAGCTTGAAACTTAGTATTATCGCTCACAGGTCTGTATCATCTTTATGGGGCTCCGGGCTCACAGTCTTTCATCACCAATATGCAAACCAACTGGTCACGTAGTGGAACATAATGCAAGCTGGTATATTATTTCCTCCTTTACGCGCAATAAAAAAGGATGGATCAAGCCCTCGCCTCACTCAACTTCTTCTGAGCTCGTTGGTTTTGAAACCAAATCCTTACTTTCCCTACATCCATACCCAGTTCCACCGCAATTTCCCTGACTCGCTCTTTACTCGGGTGCAGGTTCTCAACCAGGAGCTCCTTCAGCCGCCGTTTACACCACTGTGGTGTGGGAATTCGTTTGTACGGCTTAGTAGATGGGCTGGGCGAGTATGATGCAGACGACCGGGATCGAGAGGACCCTGATTCAAGTATGGAGGGGTTTTCGGGGTTATTTGCTTTTGGTATGGGTTGGAAATGGCTGGGGAAATGGGCTTGTTGTTGAGGGTGGTCGTTCGAGTGTGATGTGATTGGGAGGGGTATTACAGTCGTTTGAGAATAAAGAAAAAACCTTGGTTTCAATAATGCGGGTATCATGCTCCATCGAATCTGACTTGTGTGCGAAAAACGAAAGTAATGCCAACTGCTTTTTTTTAAATATTGGAATACTAATTAAATGAATTCACTTCTTCATGCGATTCTGATACGTTCGTTGGTTCTGAAACCAGACTCGCACTTTAATACGATCTAACCCAACTTCATCTGCGATTCTTGCGATGGCTTGCGGCTTTGGGTGCGGATCAAGGGCGTAATATTTACGAAGAATGTTTCGTTGGGAGCGTGGAAGTATGTGTCTTTGAGGTAGGGTTGATTGAGAGGAGGTGCCAAGAGATAGGGGCGTTGGGCTTTCAGACTTGAGAGAATTTGCCTCAATGTGATTGATTGTTGCTGAGTTAGATGCTGCGTGCTGTTGCTGTAATTGATGTTGAAGGATTGGCTGATTGCCCCAAGGCTGTTGTAGATTCACATGGAAATGAGGATGCAGCATTAAATTTGGAGGTTCAGGCTGTCCATCGCAAAGAAGTGCCAACAGTCTTGTTGGAAGATGTTCGTAATTAGAAAACAGTATACATTGTCGTTTTATCTTACTGATCTAGATCATCTAGATATGTTAGTTGGTCGAGGATGTTGGTTGTCGTTGAATTATCCTTGTTAAGGTTCGGATTGCTCATGGAAGTATAGATAGTCGTTATAGTCTTTGTTGTCTCCGAAATAACTTTTCGCTAACGAATTTTGAAGGATGGACTTGAGGAATCGTGGGTTAACCAGCTCTCCCTCTTCATCACAACGCAACCAACTCGCTACGTAGAGATGCCAATTTAAGAGGCGAAATATTTAAACTCCAACTTTAATATTATTCTATATTCTATTCTTCACATGTAAATAAGACAATCACGACCTTTCATTCAATTTCATCTGTGCTCTCTGATTCTGAAACCAAACTCTTACTTTCCGTGTATCCATACCGAGCTCTTCCGCGATTTCTTTGACCCGCTCTTTATTTGGGTGTATGTCGTCCGCAAACAGTTCCTTAAGGCGTTTTTTACATGTGCGTGGAGTAGGGACTCGCTTGTAATGTTTCGAATAGCAGAGGGAGATTGGCGAGGGCGAGGCCCTTGTTTGGTGGGTGGCTTGATCTTGGGTGTTATGCGGCATGATTGGAAGGTCGGCTTGTGGTAGGTTTTGGTTTTGGGAGCGCGGCGAGCTGGAGAAGTAAGACGGATTCACGAGAGAGTGGTGGCTCTGGATTTGTGTGTGTGGTTGCGATAGAGCGGTGGGTGGCGGTGCGAGTGGGCTTGAATCGACAGTGTTGAAGGTGAAGCCCATATCGGGGAGAGGAAGTTGTTGAAACTGTGGTATAGGTAATTGCTCATACTTCTGAAGGTCGAATCCGAGAAGAGGTGATGGATAGCCCACGAATTGATCCAGTGGACTTGGTTGCCAAAGACTCAAGTCGACTTGGCTATGCAGAGCTTCTTTCGGGAGAGCAGCGAATCGAGTGTGCGACATGTTCAGCATGGAAAGAAGACTGTGCATGTTGAGATACAGCAAAGAAGGGTGGATGGAGATTCGCGTAGAGATTGGAGAATGATTCATCGTGGAGACATGACCGCAAGACCATCTCCCAATCCTCTTCAATTAAATAAGGTCCGATAAAGCAGATAATGCATTCAGCCACCCTCCGCCATACAACGTCATTTACAATATTATTATCTATTCAATTAAACAAAAACGTTTCAGGAACTAATCTCCCCATTCGCTTTCATTTGACTCCTCTGATTTTGAAACCAAATCCTAATTTTCCTCGTATCCATGCCTAGTTCCTCAGCAATCTCTGATACCCGCCGTTTATCTGGATGTGCGTCGATTGCCAGCAGTTCCTTTAACCGTTTCTTGGCAGCACGTGGAAGAGGCGTGCGTTTATATTCGCGTTTCGAGGAGGGGTTTGTGAGGGACGTTGGGTTTAGCTGTGGCGATTCTGATTCAGATGACTCGTAACTTTTGTGGCGGTTTGTTGCTGTTACAGTTGATATTATTGTTGAAGTGGATGGTATCGAGGCGGAAGATACTGCCGTAGATGGACTGGAAGGGAAGGTTGAGTTTGGGTTGGGTATTTGGTACATCGGGAATAATGACGCAGTGGTGGGTTGAGACCATGGCGCGGGTGGCAACGTTGAGAATCTTTCAGAGTCAGGAATAGGTGGCGGGAGAATAGAGCTCCGTTCGGCTTCTAAAAACGTTTGTCCTGATGTTCGCACACTCAAAAGAGGGAAAGGCAAGGCAGTGAAAGGATATGGTTGTTGCTGCTGCCCTTGAATTGGGTTGTTGAAAGAATACAAGACTGGATATGACGGTGATGGGATGGTTGGTGTCAAGCTGCCCTGCTTCTCAGTCTCAGGATTGGCGGGAAAGAACGGACAATCCAGAAACGACATGAGATCCTCATCATTCGATGTCGCCATCTTGATTTGTTTTTCGTAGGTGTTAGGGTTCAGGTTGAGAAGGAGAGCGGTTTTTGAGGGGAAAAGCCGCGAAAGTTGTTTTTTCGTGGGTCAGAATGAAGAAATTCTAGACAGCCGCCAGCACATCTCCATAACCTTCAATATCAGTCAGGATGCGAACCTTGTACTGAGTTGGATGGCCGAAAAGTTGCGGATGCAAGTCCACAGCCCCCAAAAGCCACACAACTTCTCCATCATTTGAAATAATCGAAAGTATAACACAAGTGTGCGAGACTAAGAAATTGAATTCTTAAGGAGTTGACGCCTTCTTCTTGGATATGGAGCCATTTATTTATTATCTTAAAAAAACTTCGAACGATATGTTGTCTCTACACATAGCCATCAAGATTCAATCTTCTGCGCAATTAGTTTCTCACTCACGTCCCACAACTTTGTTGCCATCTCAGCGTCGGTTGCCTTAGGGTGCATATTCTCACCCTGACTCAACTTACAATCGTAATAGTAACCTCCCTTCACAACATCTGGGCTCAATGCACAAAGAACGGTGGTAGAAGCACCCTCAGGAATACTCTTGAATCTCTCCTTAAACATTCCCGAGCCAAGAGCTCTGCGGAAAATAAGGCCAGCCATTTCACCAATGTTTGAAATTCCAATGTGGCGTTTGAGATCAGTACTGCTGACGGCGCCTGGGTGCAAAGAGACGGAGATGACGTTTTGCGCAGCGCATTTTAGACTCCTGTTTTCGAAATCCGAAAGGGGCGTAGACGTTTCCGAATAAGACAGTACTTTGAATCAGACAGGATGACTTTGGACTCGTTCTGCTGTTTCATATCGCCATTTTCTCGTGAGTTGCTGTTTATCTTGCTATACTGCGATAAACCTGGGCTCATACCTTGTCAGAATAACTCGGTGCGGTAGCGGTAAATCGGGCTTATCGAGTATAGAAAGGCTGAACGACGGCTTATGAGGTTCAGGGGAGGGCGGGGCAGGACAATGCACGATTGTCACGTTTTTCAGAAGATTTCTCTTCCTATATATTATTGAACAAAACCGATGGGCATAGCCAGATTCTGACACATTATTGATCAAAATGTTGAGTTCAGTATGGTGAGCCAGGAACTGAACTGCAAATGCCTTGACTGATTTAAGGGAAGCAAGATCCAATTCGTAGAAAACAACATTGGCAGTTGGGTACACTTTCTTGATTGCATCTATCGCAGACTGGCCATTTGTTTCTGATCTGGCAGTGAGGATAACGGTGGCTCCATGGCCTGCGAGTTGCTTCGCGGTTTCAAGGCCCAGGCCAGTGTTTCCTCCTGTAATTAGGATTGTCTTTCCTTCTCCTTCAAGCTCGGATTGGAAGGCTTTGGCAACTTGTTCGGCCGTGGAGGAGGCCGAGAAGGTTGTGATACCCATTTCGATGGTTTGAAATCAGCTTATTTTTGAATGTGCGCCCAGTTTCCACTATCTAACTTATAAGACTAATAGATTTGTATATCAAAATAAATGAACAACGTAAAAGATAAATGCGAGTCAAATCAAAGCTTTTCAGCGATAAGCTTCTCACTCACTTCCCACAACTTATTAGCCAATTCCGCATCATTTGCTTTAGAATGCAAGCCTTCTCCCTTACTCATCTTGCAATCATAGTAATATCCTCCTCCTTCGATAGGTCCCAAAGCACAAAGAACAGTTGTAGCAGCTCCTTCAGGAATGGTCTTGCTCCGTTCAGTTAGATTACGCAAGAGCTCTTTGGGTCTTTTGAGAATATTGGCAACGGCATTCATCAAACTTGAAAAGCTTGAGTAGCGGTACAAGTCAGATGAGAAGATCACACCCGGGTGGAGCGAAACGGAGATAACGTGCTGCAATCTGTAGCGATTATTAAGCTCCTTTGCGAAAAGCACGTTGGCGAGCTTGCTGTGACCATAGCGAACCCATGGGTTGTATGCTTTGGAGGCGTCCAAGTCATCGAACAAGATTCCTTCCTTTGGAGCGAAAAGGTGCTGTGCAGTGGAGGAGAGATTCACAATACGGGCTGGAGTCTGGGCAGTTCCAGTCTTGAGAAGAAGTGGAAGAAGCAGTTGAGTTAAATAGAAATGGCCAAGGTGGTTCACGCCAAATTGGGTTTCAAATCCATCGACAGTCAGCGACTTTGGACAGGCCATGACACCCGCATTATTAACCAGAATGTGTAATTGAGAGTGGTTTGCGATGAACTGATCGGCAAATGCCTTGACTCATTTAAGTGAAGAGAGATCGAGGGAGTAACAGACGGCATTGGCAGTTGGGTACACCTTCTTGATCGAGGCAATTGCTTCTTCGCCGTTCTTTTCTGAGCGAGAAGTCAGGACAACTGTGGCGCCGTGGCCCGCAAGTTGTTTGGCGGTTTCAAGCCCGATTCCCGTGTTTGCCCCGGTAACGATAACTGTCTTTCCGAGGCAGTCTTCTTGGAAGGCATCGGCGACTTGCTCGGCGGTTGAGGCTGCAGTGAAGGTGGGTGGGGCTCGGTCTTTGCTCATTGATTTGTCTCTGGTTTCTTCAACCAGGCTTGAAACTTTGAAAACGTGATGTTAAACTTTACTAATAATGCCTCATAGATGTAAAGGAAAAATATAAATATTTAGGAAAATCCATAGAGACTACTTTTTCAATGCGTCAGCAACAAGCTTCTCACTGACATCCCACAAACGTTTCGCCAAATCAGCATCACCAGCCAATGGATGCAACTTTTCCCCTTCACTGATCTTACAATCATAATAAAACCCTCCGCCAGCAATATCGCTCCCAACAGCGCAAAGCACGGTAGTCGAAGCACCCTCTGGAATACTCTTGTTCCGTTCCCCCATCACAACCCCCAAGGCACCCGGCTTCGTTGCAACCTGCCACACCGTATCAATAACATTCCAAAAATCAAAGTGCCGCTTCAAATCCGTTCCAATCACCATCCCTGGATGCACTGCCACAGAAATCAAGTTCTTGGAGGCATACCGTGCATTGATCTCTTTTGCAAACAACACGTTCGCGAGCTTTGCGTGGCCGTAACGAACCCAGGAGTTGTATGACTGGTCTGCGTTCAAGTCGTCAAACATAATTCCTTCGGGTGGTGCGTAAAAGAATTGGCCGACGGAGGAGAGCGTGACGATTCGAGAAGGAAACGCTTTTGAGGCTGATTTTAGGAGGAGAGGGAGGAGGAGTTGGGTTAGGTAGAAATGGCCAAGGTGGTTGACGCCAAATTGGGTTTCAAAGCCGTCAGTTGTGAACGTCTTTGGACAGGCCATTACACCGGCGTTGTTGATCAAGATATTCAGTGTTGAGTACGTTGCGAGGAATTGAGTAGCAAAGGCCTTGACTGATTGGACAGACGCGAGATCCATTTGGAGAAATGTGACGTTGGCTGAAGGGTAAGCTTCCTTGATTGTTTTAACTGCGGCTTCTCCATTCTTTTCAGAACGAGAGGTGAAGATGACAGTTGCTCCATGGCCAGCGAGTTGCTTTGCGGTCTCGAGGCCCAAGCCAGTGTTTCCACCAGTTATGAGGATCGTTTTGCCTTGGACTTGTGATTGGTAGGCCGTTGCTACTTCTTCTGCGGTGGAGGCAGCCGTGAAGACTGTGGTTGCCATTGTCTTTGAACTTTTTTGTTTTTTGTTGAGTTTGTGATTGGGGGAATTTGATTGCCTCTTTTCAATGAATCCATTTGAAATCCAAAAGCCACCACGTTGACTCAAAATTAACAAAAATACAGAATGCAAATAAATTATAAAAAGCTTGATGGATGAGTCAGTTCTATCATCCATACGAAAGAATTGTACAACTCAAGAACAATCCTTGTAGGCCAACAGCGGGTCCATTTTTATGATAAGTTGAAGATGAACCAACAAGAAATTGCGATGGATATCCGAAACGCAGGACAGTAGCCGAAGCACCGAGTTGTATGCGTCGGATTCCTGTTCAGTGTCTTCCCGTCGCTGAAAGTGCAAAGACACTCTGAATCTTATGCTGAGATTCGTGGCGAAGTTTACGTCCTGAAAAAATTGTTGCAAAAATGACACTCGGTTACGAGAACACCTACTTTTCTTGGAATTTCGGACACGCTGTTTGAGGTTTTTGGCATTCTTGCTTTGGAAATGCGGCTGCCATAAAGATATTGATGTGGCTAGTTGAGGAACTGGTTGAAAACCATTCTTTGACTACTACACACGGACTTCAATCAAAGTCTTCATCACCAAGTCTACACTTTCTGAAATTTTTTCTTTTTTTGTTTTCAGGCACGTTGGTCAATGTAACTGTGTTATTTCAATTGAGAGGTTTTGATTTGGGAGAGTGTTGAACATATGTCTCTAATTTGGCAAAATACTATGCCTTGCATCCGGCACTTGTGCTATTCGACTCTTGACAGATTTTCGAGGATTACAGAATGCATTTTCTGTTTGAGAAGAAGAAAAAAGAATTTGTCAGATTTTTCAACTTACGTTGATTCCCAACACGTACAACCGCCATGAACATTTTAAGCAGTATCTTTGGAATCACTGAGTATCAAAGAATTGTCAATAGAGAGACTTAAAACAGATACAGTGCTCCCTTGGATTTTGGGCTTGTTGGATTTTTACCCATCGCACTTACAATATCGTGGGTTTCAAAAGACCAATTTTTTCTTCGAAAATGCCACTCTCGGAGGCAACCGCCTTCCTTTACCAACGCTTCAGCACCATGTGTCTTCTCGGGTTCGCAGGAATGACGTTCGAGATCCTCGCGTTTCTGCGGTGGCGATGTGTTGATCTTGGGGATTGTAAACCGACGCTTGCAAACCAAGTACCTGTGCTGGCATACATTTGTTTTGCTGCCTTGTCGTTTCTTGGGGCTGGTCTTTGTGCTATGCAACATTGGAGGGATGTTGAATTGTTGGTCAGTGTGCTTGCGGTGAGGGAACTGGTGCATGAGAGGGGAGACAAATTTGATAAGTATATGAATGTGAAAAAGGAGGAAGGTTGTGTCTGTTGTGTTCAACAATTAGTTTGATGTCTTTGTATGCATAATAGACTGTAATATACTTTTAAATCTACCTGCTTCGTGGCTATGATCCAAAAAGAATGAATTGAATGATGAGTCCCAGAAGAGAGATGAGATATGGCAAAGAGATGCAATGGGAAAAATTCTTGCAGCCCACATTTAGAGGAACAAACGGTTATCTAAACTTTTACACCGTGATGTACTCCGGCGTCTCTATCAACGCTTCTTCATCTTACGTCCTTTTTGATTTGCGGATATGAGGTTCGAGATTATTGGCGTTGCGGTCTTTGATTTTGGGAAATGCAAACCGATACTTCCGAATCGAGTTTCCATGCTAAAATATTGTATTTATTTTGCTGCTTTATCGTTTCTTTGGGCTAGTGTTTATGCTATGTGACATTGGAGAGATTTTGAGGTGTTGTCAAGCGAATTAACTACAAAGAGCCTCGGTTCATGTGAGTGGAAAAGGTTCGGGGTATATGGCATACTATAAAGCGACAGTTAATAATAGTCGTTTGTTTTTTTTTGGCAATTCCCTCTCATTCAGCATGTCAGTCTAGATTACAACCTTGGTTTTAAACCATCCCGACAACAGCTACAAGAAGCCAAAGCTATGCAAAGGGGCAAAACAAGAAGATGGAAAAGATGGAGATTTGAAGCAAAGACCAGTCGCCGAAGGACCGAGTTATTCACGGTTCTCTTTGAGATGGGACCGACTTTTTATACAACATTTCTTCAGACTAAAAAGTGCAAGACACGTTTTATGTCATGAAGGTTTTCTAGAGCGGCAGTTGGGGTTGACTTTTGTGTTTTGATTGCTTTGGCCGTTATGATAAAATTGATATTAACACAAATGCCACTCACGGATGCAAACGCCTATCTTCAACAACGCTTTCTCGCTATATGTCTACTTGGCTTCATGGGCACCGTATTTGAGGTTATGGCTTTGCTCCAGTGGCGTTGTATTGATCAAGGTCATTGTGAACTGACTCGTGCAAATGAAAGACCCATATTGGGATATCTCTGCCTTGCGACTCTATTGTTTTTCGCTACGGGAGTTTGCACTATTCGATTCTTGATTGATGTGCATGTATCGGTGGATGCACCAGAACAAGAACTGAATCTGCGGGAGAAAGGAGAATCTGGCATAGAAAAGCTGAGATGATGTATCTTTCAATGGCTCAAACAAATGACATATGAGAGACCTGAAGTGTGTCATATCATCAACACAGCTTCATGCAACGCATTTACAAGTAATTTATTCCGCAACAACTCGCACCTGCATAAAATCCCTTGCACAAACCACATTCTCAGACCCAAACTCATTCACCGCCAACATGCGCACTTCATCCATAACACCAAGACTTTCCACAGACGAATCCCCCTTATACCGACTACTAAAATGATTCAAAACAAGTTTCCTCGCACCCACACGCTTCGCAAAGCGTGCGGCAAGGTCCGGCGTCGAATGTCCATGCTCCTGGGTCGTCTGAAGGACTTGATCGGGAGTCAGTCCTGATTCAATGTCTGACTTCAAACACGCGTTTGTGGATTCGTGAATGACGAGGTCGACGATAGAAGGTGGGTCCAGTGTATCAATGAGCGCTGGGAAAGAGGAATCCAAAGCGTTCGATGTGTCTCCAAGTATCACGACGCGACGTCCTCGTTTCGGAGGGTCTGTGTATTCAGAGGGGTGGAGGATAGTTCCGTCGGGTAGGTGGATGGGTTCGTTGCTTGATTTGAATTTTGCGAGGAGGGAGAGAGGGTTTTTGAGGTTGAGAGCTTCTTTGTTGCGGAGGAGGTGGGGAGTTATGAGATCTGCACGCAGTTTTCCGGGGAGGGAGGGTTCTGCGAGGAGGTAGCCGATTGTAGGGACTGTGTGGGGGATTGGGGCTGCTTTTATGGAGAAGGTGGAGAGTTTGGAGGGGGATTGGGAGGGGGAAGGTATTTTCCAGAATACGCCATCGTTGATTGTTTCAGGTTGGTAATCTTCACCGAGTTGTTCGTCGATATGTGGAGCTGTGGTTGATGGTGAGTCTGAAGGAAGGAGGAGTTCATGGATCACAAAGCCCCGCCCAACTCGCGATATTGTGTGAAGCAGGGCATTTCGCACATAGTTTTTAGTTCCACTTGGACCGTAAATGTGGATTGGATTAATAGGGACTGTTTCGGCATCGAGTCGTACAACGGATCCAGCTGTGCACAGGAGACCAGGAAGGCCGAAGCAGTGGTCGCCGTGAAGATGGCTGTGTAATAATAAGCTACGATGCATGTAATAGTTTGTAATAGCTTAATTAATAGGGCAATCGTACGTGAGAAAGATGGCATTGATGCGAGCCAGTCGAGGCGTGCTTCCCACTTGAGTTGAGTCCAGTGGATCTTGCACAACCAACGAAGAATCCGAATTCAATTTGATCAGTTGGTGCTGCGTTGCCTCGCCACAGTCAAACAAGAACACTTCTGTTCAGTTCAAATTCAGCTTTCCTTTAAACCTGGTTAGTCAACCAAACCTCCTTCAATCCGAAGTGCCAATGATGAATGGTTTCGTGTTGGTGATGGCTGCGCAGATGCCGTGCCAAGAAAGGTTATGTCCATTGAATCGGGTTTGTTGCGTGATTTTGTTGGGGCTTCTGTTTGGTCGAGTTTTCGTTATGAACGTAGATGGCACAGTCACCTTAGCATTAACGAGTATACTTCGCTTTATTCTTGTTTATTCACTCGTCCACATTGATACACTGCATCCAACTCTTGCAACACCCCCTTGCACATGCACAACATCCCGGCACTGCTTCACAACTTCCAACACTGCATCCCACTCTCCCGTCAGATTTGTCCCATTCGAATGCATCGTGTATTCAACTTTTAATAAAGGACATTGGGTGTCAAGTACTTGTTTAACGAGTGCGATGTAAGATGAAACTATTGCCGAGGGAACAATGTTAATCTATCAAAACTCAATGGCATGGAATACTCACCTGAAGGTCCAACTCCCATTGGCGACAATGTGAAATCAGCAACCGTAAGCATCGCACAGCTGTTACCTCTAATTTCTGAACAGACGATAAATCTTCTCCGAAAAACAGCCACACATTCAAAAATGGTCCCTTCAATGACACCCTCGCACGCCCGCCTCCTGACCACGATCCTCTTCTTTATGAACGGAGCAAGCTTCCAAGTTCTTGCCGTCTTCAAGGCAGTGTGCACTCGCTTCGGCGGATTCGATTCCGAGTGCGATTCGATGTTGATGCAAGTCCCGTTTGAAGTGTACACTTGTCTGTCCTCGGCGTGTTTTGTCGCTGCGTTGGTTGTGTTTGTGAGCGTGTGGACGGATGTGTCGGAGCTCAGGAGGAAGGCGCAGTGGGCGGACTGTGATGGTGAGGAAGGTACTGAGGATGTTCTGGGGCAGGTGCGATTGGTGGCAGATCTGGAACACAAGGCGTGATCCTTTTTAAGCTTTATGTATGTACTGTGTATGGTGTATGGAGTAAAGCCTTGTGCCTCTTTCTTTGTGCTGAGGTGATCTTTGGCTTACGAATCGCATTTCTGAATTGGCTGCAACACAAATGGAAACCCTTCATCTTTTCCTCAAAATCATGAAGTATTTTGCTTGTCCGTTGTTCCAAAAAGCGTCATTCATCATCATCCACAGTGAATATTTGCTCTTACCTGAATTACAGCTTCGAGGTTCTAACATCCTTCTCAACAGTTGCATCGTAGAATTAATGCACCGATATCTGCGTATCAATCAAAGTGATGCCAAGTTGCGGTATAACATCGCCCTTCCAACAAAATCTCGAAGTTGCTTCACGCCAAATCGAAAGGATCCCACCCCGAATTCATCATTTACCAGAGAAACTCTTTTATTTCTACTCAATTGGGAAATTTTAAAACATAGCTAGTTTTCACCAGTGGATTTCAAGAATGGATTTAGCAAGTAATACCACAGATTGAACTGACCTCGCCGATACAAGTACTGTCCCAAGAAGAAGTTCCACAGTAGCTGTCTTGAGCAATAATAGCACCAACACAGTTGTCACAAGAAGAACTCAAAGCAACACCAGCAACACACTTGCTGTGAGCGCACGCGTTTCCGCCAGAACTAGCAGCAGCCACACACGCGTTGTTAGCATTGGACCAAGTCTTTTGAACCACGTAAGTAACACCGTCTCCACCAACAGTTGTTCCCTGCTGAGCGTTACAGATATCTCCATTCTCTCCGTTCGTCTGATCGTACCATGCGATTGGAGCCCCGATATTCGTGGAAACACCAACAGCGGCATCGGTAACAGCTTCAGCAAGCTCATGAGACGCAACGGAGAACATGTTGTTCATCTGGGATGGGTTGCTTCCGCAACCTCCTGCACAGGAACCTCCTTGGTCGGGAATAACTCCGTAAAAGAGGTACTGCGTGCCAACGTTCAAGGAAGAAATATCAATGGTTCCGTGATATGCACAGAACACTGAGCAGGAAGCACCCCCACCTTGAGTAATACTGATTCCTGGTGCAAAGTGAATTGGGTAGTATGTGTTGGCTGTTGGACTGATTTGGCCAGTTTGGATCAAATTGGTGAGGAAAGGTTGGATGTCATTGACATCATCCAACGTCGTACTTGTAGCAGCAACTGAGAATCCTGGAACGGCGGATCCACGGTTCACGTTATACTGGGCAAACACGTCGTACCAAGAGGATTGAACTACACCAGCGTAAAAGGCATTGGTTTGAGACTGGTATTGTGCATCACCGTAGAAAATTGGGTGGACTTCAACTAATGAAGGTTTCAGTATCCCATAATATGTGAAAAAATATACGCGGCATTACCGTTAGAAATAACTGGACCGCCGTAGTAGGTCAAATGAGCAGAGGCAGCGGCAAGATTCAATGCTTCGTGCTTCTTAACGCCATCCTTTAAGTGCCACGAGACATTGTGTGGAAGAAGTCGAGTGGCTGGAGCGGTAGTCACGAATGAAGCCACAGTAAGGACAAGAGAGAGGAGCATTTTTTTAAAAGTTTTCTTTGTTTTGGTGTTTCGAATGAGGAAAAGATGGGTATACCGTCTGCTTTATATAGTTCTTTGGTGGCGTCCGCAATCAATCCGCCTTCAACGACAGAGGTCTCGTAGAATTAATTTTTAAAAGGAAATGCATGTGATCATAATTAAATTTTGAAAATGGCAACGTTGTGATGTTTGCACTCCACAGAGCACTCTCAGGCAGGATCTAATAGCGCCGCCATGAACATTAGTATGAGTTGTTTGTGTTTCCGGTGTGACACGTATCACACCGGAAACTATTGCTTTTCTGATTTATTTCAGTGTCAAGAATTATTGCTTTTTCCCATTCAGCTGTTTCATTATCGTGTTTCGAATGAGGAAATGATGGGTATAACGTCTGCTTTATATAGTTCTTTGGTGGCGTTCGCAATCAATCCGCCTTCAACGACAGAGGTCTCGTAGAATTAATTTTTAAAAGGAAATGCATGTGATCATAATTAAATTTTGAAAATGGCAACGTTGTGATGTTTGCACTCCACAGAGCACTCTCAGGCAGGATCTAATAGCGCCGCCATGAACATTAGTATGAGTTGTTTGTGTTTCCGGTGTGACACGTATCACACCGGAAACTGTTGCTTTTCTGATTTATTTCAGTGTCAAGAATTATTGCTTTTTCCCATTCAGCTGTTTCATTATCGACACAGTAGTCGGAGATGTGCGACCTTGTCAAGATCATTTAGACAAACCTGCCGAGAAAAACTGTGATATTCTTCTTTCTCCTCCTTTATATACGTCTCTGCAATTAAATAATAATGGGCCATCAGGAGAACGCTTCTTCCACGACAACACGCATCACTTTCCTACTTCCCTCGCCCTCTGCCCTGCCCCGTCCCCATTTCTCTGGATCCACATCCTTGAATATACGTTTCCAGTCGACGAGTATGGACTCAATGTCAGTCACGGATTCACAGCAGACAAGGACACCTTCACTATGCATTTTTTGAGCGATTTCGAGCTGATGGTTGTGCATGAGGATCGGGTTTGGGACTGCAATCAGGGGCTTTAAGAGACGCAGAGATTCGAGGATAGAGCCGGTTCCTGCGTGAGAGAGAACTAGATTGGCTGAGGAGAGGAAGGGATTGATGTTGTTTGTGAAGGGAAAGACTGTTACAGTGAAGGTGGGAGAGTATGTTATTGAAGTTGCTTCTGTTTCAAATAGAGTTGTTTGGGTGGAAGGGAGGGAAAGAAGGGTTGGATGAAGGGGAGAGTGGCCGTGTTGAAGTATCAAATGCGTAAACCCGGTTTGCGTTGCGATTGTTTCGAGAACTGATTCAGAGGAAATGTGTGTGATGAGAGCGTCGAAGCGTGTGGTGCCAACGGTTAC
Source organism: Rhizoclosmatium globosum (assembly GCA_002104985.1). NCBI lineage: Eukaryota > Fungi > Chytridiomycota > Chytridiomycetes > Chytridiales > Chytriomycetaceae > Rhizoclosmatium > Rhizoclosmatium globosum. The sequence continues at coordinate 43,447 of MCGO01000130.1, read as the reverse complement.
AAAGAGTGTTTGGTTTTGATGGGTCATTTAAATATGATAAATTAAAGAAAAAGAAAGGAGAAGAAGAATGATTCAAGCTTCCTTCTCTGTTTCAGCTCCAAGCGATTCTGTCTCTCGTGAGTGGCTCTTGATGCACGCCTTAAAGCTTATCTTCTTGACACAGTCGCACCATACCTTGCCATTGTAAAGCATACCCTTGTTGCAAAATGCCCAGGTGCTCATGTCTCGTTTGAAATGCGTGCCCGTTGTGTTAATCTTGTGGGTGAATGGGACAACATCTGGGAGGTTGTGACGGCATGTCGGGATGCTGTGTATACCAAAGGAGGAGCGAAGAGGGTCTTGTGTACAATCAATATACGCTAATTCCATGAGGAATAAAGGGAATATTTATAACTGGTTGGATATTCGTTTCACCTCGGAGGCCATTGAGGTTGGTTGACAAAGCGGAAAACGCCGACCCCGCCAGATTCCATCACAAAACAGTGACAAAACAGCCATGTTTGCATCTGGAATCATGTCCATCGAGTATTCTGGAGTTTCCACTACTGATGGTCTGTTGTACTCTTGAACTTGGAGTTCTAACCATTGTCCGAATCAGTACCCCGTCTCACAGATGTCGTTGATTCGACCCTGAAGACAAGCAGCAAGATCCACAATATTCAATATAATGCACATGCGGGCGGAATTGACGTGGAAGGTGAATGGGATGATATTATGGATGTGCTTGCAAAGTGCCGTGATGCAGTGCGGTTGGCGGGTGCTAATCGTGTTGGTGTCAGGTTTAATCTGCAGTTGAGTTGTATTATTCATGACTCTGTAAGTGCTTATTTGTTGGTGAACAGCACGAGGACTGATAAGCGAGTTACGTTGCTGGACGAGATGAATGAGGTTGAGGCAGAGTATACGAGACTGATTGGATTGGTGAATAAATGAAATTTAGCACACCATTATTGGTGACTTGTTCTGTTGAATAGAATCACGTTTAACCGAATAATAAATCAAGCGCGATAAAGGAGGGACGGTTTACACCATTTTATTGAGATGATTGCATCTTCTGCAGATGTGTTTCGACAGCTTCAAGTTTGTTTTCCATTGTGGAATGCTTGTCAATTCGAGTTCTTTAGACCGAACGTGTAAGTAACTCGTTAAGAAACTCAATCAAAAATATAAAACTGAAAGCATTTTACCCCATTACGATCGAGAGTTTCATTCTGGGGTCGCTCTCGTTTCCCGCCGTTGCTAGTCCACCAAATGAGTCTTGGCACGCCTTTAGAACAGAGATGATACTGTTCCAGTCTCCCTCAAGATTGTATCCTGTCGCATGTGGCGAATACTTAAGGTTGTGGATAGGGCATTGTGTCGTGAGGAATGCAGCAAGCTTGGTTTCAATGTTGATTGCTGTGTATGCGTTCAAGTTTAGAAAATCAAAGATGTCGGCTATGAGTACGAGCATGGTAACGTATAAGAGTTACTTTGATCCCCTGCAGTCGCAAATGTCACGGTCAAGTTGGCGACGGTGTGCATTTTTTTCTGGCTTTTTGAAGCAAGAATTAGCCGAGAATCCTGAGACTTAAAAACAACTTAAATATTGTATCATCCGTCATTTAATTATTGATTATGGCGTGAAATGCATATCAATATGTACCAATCCAAGTGCATACAATCCACTTGACTTTGGCTAGAGTTTTATTCAATTTTTGGTTAAAGTTAAAAAGAGTGTGTAGATGTGGTAAGCAGGAATAAGCAAATATGGAACAGTTTGTTTATTTAAGTAACCCCTTACGTAAGGGAACCGATGATGGTTGGTGTTACACTGAGAACGAACTCGTGCTTGCGAGGCCAGTACCGTTGGTATTAGTACACTGTAGAGTAAATGAGATTATGGAAGGGGATTTAAAGTGAGGACCAAATCAGTTTCTAAAACAGCTTCAATTGAGTCATCGCACTGTGACAATCCCATCGGAACCCTATTCATCCACAACTTCGTATTAATCTGTCTGATAAGTGGAGGATAATAGCAAAGAGAAGCACGCACCAGATAACCATCAACCACATTGCCCAAATGTCAAAAGCCGTCCTTGAAAGTGAAACACTTCCACCACCAAAGAAGCCCCGGGTCCTCCTTCAAATCGATTCTTCTCCAACTGATCCAAACAAAGTTGTTCTAACAACAGCGCCTCCAAATACGCTCAATCAAACACTCGTCACCTCAACTTTAAACCTTCTCTCATCTCTCTTCTCTCGCACCCGCGTACACAAAGACAGATTCATTTACGCACTTGCTGGATTTCTATTCGACTCGTCTTCACCTACCCCGTTCGGAGGTCCAAAGGCAAAGCCGGGTTACACTTTCTTTAACGGCGATTCACCGGCTCTTTTACTCGAGTTCATCGTGAAGGAGATTTATCGAGTCCAGTGGAGTATTAAACAGACGAAAGCGCTAAAATTGGTCGTGGAGTGTGTGAATCGGATGTTGGAGTTGCATTTTGAGGGGGAGAAGGATGTTGTTGATGAGTTGGTTTTGAAGGGGATGAAGAAGGCGGGACATTGTGAGTGGTTTGGGGTTGTGCGTATACCAGAGTATTTGGGGTTTGTTGGGGAGGAAGGGGGTGTGGGGAGGGGTGTTGTTGAGTTTGTTATGCCGAGTGTTGCTATGAAACGGAGGGTGGGAGGTCGAGGGAATGGGAATACTGATGGGGATTCAAGTAGAAAGTATAGTTTATGTGATGGTGAGACGGTGAGGCCGACTGAGTTTCGGGATGGGATAGTCTCAGTGAAGGGGGAGGCGGGTGTTGACAGTTCAGCAAGTACGTTGGTATCTCCCGCAGCAGAAATGGCTCGATTGAATGAATATGATTTAAGTCGCAGTCTTGTGAATGACAGGGATCCAGCCGCTTCTGATTGTCATTGGCATCAAATTGAATCAACGCTAGCCTCCTCTATCAGTTCCTCGGCTTCACAAACAACCCACTCAGCTACACAATCGACGATCGAATGCGATCGAAATGAATGAAGCAGTTGTTGTTGTTGTTGTTGGAGATCTGGGGTATTTGGGTTGGACTGGTTTCTAGGCTTCATAGTCATCCAAATAAAGCCATAATGTCACATACCAACTACATCATTCACGACCCATCTGATGAAATTTGGTGGTTTACTTTAGGATTTGACTTGAAACGCCTCCTTCATTGTCGTCCTTTGCTCTACGCCCCTTACGTTTCAGACCAATTTTTAGCAAGAGATTTTAGAAGGAATGTAATCGAATCGAAACTGCGTGGAGCACTGTTAAGACGTGCATGTGAGTAATTCAGTTGATGTTAAGATATTAGGGGTCTTTTGAAAGGAAAAGTGTCAATCGGAATGATATAAAAATAACGCGTAAAAACCAATTAATAGTGCAATTATTGCAGATGCGAAATATTCTCTTTCGATTGTTGATTTAAAAAAGTGAAGCCATGACCAACTCTTCCGTGCCTTATGGTCGTTTCACATCCCCCATCAGCGCAGACGCCCTTACATCCGCTGGCATAAGAATCCCAGTAATTTAATTGAAATTGAATGACTCACAGAGCTGACTTTCTCTTCAGGGACTTATCGCGGACAAGAAGAAGGGAGTCCTCTGTCACATTGAAGGACGTCCCAGCGAAGACGGGCGATCCACACTTGTTCTGAATGCAGTCGTTGAACATCCTTTACTTGCAACGTATAACATAAGCTCAAGGTATTAAGTTGTGTGGCGGAGGGTGGCTTTGAGTAGGGAGGATTTCTAATGACTCGATTCTAAAGTGTTCATGAGTATGGAGGTGCACCTGCGACTGTGTTTGATGGGGTTATCGTGTTTACGGATTCAAAGGATAAACGGGTGTTTGTTGTGAAGGGTGGGGATAAGGAGGTGTGTGCTGTGACGCCTGTGGACTCTGTGGCGCGGTATGCGGATTTTGATGTGCATCCTTCGAAGGAGTTTGTTGTTGCTGTTCAGGTTTGTTGGTTTTTGGGTTTGAAGGGGTTGTGGATGGAGCTGATGTGGTTTGATAGGAATCGCATTTGGAGAATGGAGATGTTGTGAATAAGCTTGTTATTATTTCGTTGACTGGGGATATAAGAGAGCCTAAGGTTGTTGCGGCTGGGAATGATTTTTACGCAGCTCCGAGGTAAGTGTTCAAAAATGTGATTTTTGGTTTAACGTTTGGTGTTCCAGATTCTCACCTGATGGCAAAAATATTGTGTGGATTGAGTGGAGTTTACCGGAAATGCCTTGGACAAAATCGTCTCTTCATCTAGCTGACGTTGAGGTGAGGAAAGATTGTTTCGAAAACCAAGTAGTAATACGGTGGTCAAAGGGAGCCGGCAGCTTCAATTCTCCGCGAATCATCGCATCAGGCGATTTCAGTGTCTCTCAGCCTCGATGGTCCACAGCAAACGACCTTTACTTCGCGTCTGATGAAACTGGGTACTACAACTTGTACCGTCACATCCTTGCTTCTGGACAAACTTCTCCATTAGTATCCACATCATTCCAAGGAGACTTTTCGTTCCCTGACTGGACACTTGGTCAGCACAAATACGACTTCTTGTCAAGTGGGAATATTGTAGCTGGACACCATAACAAAGACGGTACTGGGTCCATTTCGCTGATTGATCCTGTGAATGGGGTTATGACAAGGCTCGTGCACGGGCAAATTGTGGATTCTTTGGTTACAGTCGATGATCGCGTTTATATTGTTGCTGGAACTCCCGCCTCGCCACTTGCGCTCAGTCAAGTCTTGTTGAACGACACCTTGACCGAAGTTGTTGAAGTCAAAGAACTCAAAACTACAACAGAAGGATTGAAGGGTTTGAATATTGAGGAATGGGTCTCTGTCGCGGAGGCGATCGAGTTCCCAACGCAAAAGGGGTTGACTGCTTTCGGGTTCTTTTATGGACCCAAGAATCCGAATCATACCGCGACGGGGTTGCCTCCCTTGATCGTGCTTGCTCATGGAGGTCCTACTGCTGCGAGCGATTGTATCTTGAGTCCGGCTATTCAGTTTTGGACGTCTCGCGGGTTCGCTGTTTTCGATGTGAATTATGGAGGGTCGTCTGGGTTTGGGCGTGAATATCGGGATCGATTGAATGGGCAGTGGGGGGTTGTTGATGTAGATGATGTTTGTAATGGGGCGTTGTACTTTGAAAGCAAGGACGCGTTGATAGGGACCGGATGTGTATTACTGGAGGATCCGCGGGTGGTTTCACGACTCTTGCTGCGCTTGCTTTCAGGCCTGACGTGTTTGCTGTTGGTGCTTCAAAGTATGGGATTAGTGATTTGAAGTCTCTCGCGGAACTGACGCATAAATTTGAGAGCAAGTACTTGGATCTTGTGTTGGGGACTGTTGGTATGGGGAAAGAGGAGGTTGAGAAGATTTACCGGGAAAGGAGCCCAATTCATCATGTTGGTAACATTCGAGCTCCGTTGTTGGTATTGCAGGGTTCAAAGGATCGTGTTGTGCCTGAGGACCAGGCAGAAACGATCGTGAGAGCAATCAACACAAAAGGAGGAATCGTTGAGTATGAAGTAAGTATACAATGCTCTTAATTATTATTACGCTCTTTAAATTCTTTATCCTGCCTACAGTTGTTTGAGGGAGAAGGACATGGATGGAAAATGGCAAACACCATCAAAAAAAGCGTGGAAGCTGAGCTAAAATTCTATCTCAAGCATCTTCACATTTGAACGGGTTCAGTTATAGCCTTATTTCTCCCCTCTTCTTTTCTATCCATTGAATAAACCAAAGATTTTCACAATTTTCCAGGCGTTACGTAAGTTACGTAAGGCCATCCGCTGTTAGCCACCGTCTCGCATATCCCACACTGTAAGTATCCACGCGGAAAGACGGACACGGGGAATAGCGTGATAGTTAACCTTTTAAGCAGAGGTTAAAAACAAAGACAATGTTGCACCACAACGTAACCACTTCAAAGCCAAACAAGTCTCAATCTCAGCGATCAAAAGATGTGCTTTGGATCACGTCAGCACCTACAAACACCCTCCGCGTGGCTCTGGCTTTATCTCCAAAAGATATCACTAAACAGGATATTACTCGCCACTCTGTTGAAACGCTCGAAACCCTCTTTGCTAGCACCCGCGTGAAACCAGACAGATTTATTTACGCACTTGCTGGCTGCCTCTTTGACCCGAAATCACCTGCTCCATTTGGCGGTACAAAGACGAAACCGGGATACGCGTCGTTTGAGGGTTGTTCCGCGAAACACCTCCTCGAATATATTATCCGCGAAGCACATAAAGTACAGTGGGCGTTTCGACAGACGAAAGCTATTAAACTTGTTGTATTGTCTGTGAATCGGGTTATGGAGTTGCATTTTCGGGGGATGAAGGATGAGGTTGATGAATTGATGTTGAAAGGGATGAAGAAAGCGGGGCATTGTGAGTGGTTTGGGGTTGTACGCGTACCAGAGTATTTACGCCATGTTGATGAAGTTGGTGGGTTTGTGCAGTTTGTGGAGTTTGTGATGCCAAGTTCGGCGTTGAAAATTGAAGCGAATGGTGGAGTGTTGGGTGGTGGGGATGGCTCTTCGAATGGAGAGGAGTTTGGGAGACTTCGGGAAGACTCCATCACGACAAATGATTCAAGTGATGAGACTCAGTCGAATGAAACCCTTGTTGGCGATTCAATGGATCCAGATGATATGATGGGGTTGAGTCCTCCGATGCTTATTGAAAAGCAGGTGGACTCGATACCCAACATTACAGTATGATATCTACTTTCTTTACCCTATCCCCTTCTTTCAGCTGTTCTATAAATTAGCCTTGGTGAACCAGTTAATGGTGTCAATTTGTTCTTGATTTTTCTCGATTCGAAAGTGAAAAGGATCGTGGCAAAGCCCGGTTCATCTTACCTACTGGCTCACGTTGGAAATTGCACCACAAACCATCAAGGTCAGTTCCATATTTATCCACACCGTCGACGTTTGACAGCTAACACGATGAACAGCTGAATATCCTTATCCTCCCACATGAGTCCTAAACAAGCACAATCAAAGGGATCATCCAAAAATGCGAAAACCTCTAAAGAACGCTTATACCTTACTCAGTCCACCACAACTCCAAACCGCATCGCTTTGACACCCTGTCCTCCTTCGATACCCAAACTCACAGCAATCCAAGAATCAGTAGAGTCCCTCTTGACCGTATTTTCATCCACCCGAGTTCACAGAGATCGTCTCATATACGCTTTGGCCGGCTGTCTATTCTGTCCACAGTCTCCACCTCCCTTTGGCGGATCGAAAACCAAACCTGGGTACATTTCATTCGACGGTGAATCCGCGTACGAGCTGCTACACTACATCGTTGCGGAATCACTGGGGATTCAGTGGAAATTGAAGCAGACGAAAGCTGTCAAGTTGGTTGGGGCGAGTGTGAATCGGGTTCTTGGGTTGCATTACGCAGGGATTAAGGATGAGGTTGATGAATTGATGTTGAAGGGGATGAAGAAGGCGGGGCATAGTGAGTGGTTTGGGGTTGTACGGGTTCCGGAGCATTTGGTTCATGTTTCGGAGGAGGGGTGTGTGGGGCCTTTTGTGGCGTTTGTGATGCCCAGTACTACTGTGGAGAAGAAGGAGTTGCAGACTAGTGTTATTGCACGTGGATTGTTGGGTCGTGAATGTGCTATTGGGGCGATTGGGTCAGTGAGAAAGGTGGAGGTTGATCATTCGAAGTTGAGTCAGGTTTCAAGTAGTGGGAACACTAGTTTGTTCCTGTAATAGCCCATTTTCGCTTCTTCAACGTTTTGTATATAGAGTAACCTTTGTTTCGTTGACGAATACATTTTATCATTTTACAAATAATTTTAATTTAACGGTATTTCCTGGATTCTATAACGAAATATGTCCTTGTACTGCTCAATCAGACTCTGTTGCTCCGAAGTAAGCTTAAATACTTGCTCATTTGTCTGATTCAAGCAATGCCCATTCCCTGGACTGACCCAGACGTTCCCATTCACAGATCTTTCCAATCGATGTGTCGCTATATGTGTAAAGTCTTCAAAGTCAAAGTCCTTACTTGCTGTCCGGTTCCTCAGCACTCCTCCTCCATTCCACCAGAATGGGTCGCCTTCTTGATCAATATGTAACAGCCATACACCGCAAACGGCTGTATATCCTTCTGCATTTGACTTTATCTGCGTAGTTTTACCGATGACACCACCATGGGATGGGTTAAAATAGTATGGAACTCGCATCAGTTCCGTGGAAAACCAGAACGCCTCTTTATCGCCGTACGTCATTCTGTAGAGAACCCAGTTTCGTTCCCGGACACCATTCATTTTCGCTGCCATGAGGAGCGAGAATAAAACGCCGCTACGGCCTTTGTCCATTACAACGAGTCCGGACTCCATCATGTGTGTTGTCGTATATCGCTTCGGGTCTTGGTTCGTGTATTCCAGGGTTCGGCCGTATCGTGACAGATGGGGTGCAATTCCTGACAACAGAATCGTTCCTTTCACGAACATATCTTCACGCTTCTTACGGTCCCTGTAAAAGTACGTGCCGGTTTTCAAGAACTGAGGGGTATTGAGGATTGAAAGTGGGTTCTTGAAGAATAGGATGTCGGCGTCCATGAATATGACGGTGCGGAAGCGGGACGCGAGCATTGCGAATGGTTTCACGCTCCAACCGGACCAGAAATAAGTTTCTTCGTAGAAGTAGGCGAGGATGTTTACGGCGCGGACGTTTTCCATCTCGTTGAAGGATTTGATCATGGATGGGTGTAAGTCTTCTTCGCCGCTGTAGAAGACTTCGATGGGGAGGTTGATGTTCCAGATTTCGCGGAGGGTTAGTATCAAGTGTTTCGCCATGTAGAATTGCTTTGTTCCGCATGTGATTACGATTCCGACGTCGGGGCCGGAGAGGAATGACATGTGCATTTGGGCGATGGAGGTGAAGGGTGGGTTTATCCAAGGGTAGAGCAGTTTGGTGACGTCTTCGATTACTTTTAGGAGTGATGCTTTGAATTCTGTGAGGGATGGTTCTGGGGAGAGAGTTGCGAGGTCTTGAAGGAGAGCTGGAGGGGCTTCATATAGAATTCGGTATGAGATCAACGCTGCACGCGCGCGAAGGGCGAAGCGGTGGAAGAAGCGAATATCGTAGCCCTTTTTCGCTATTCGCTTGTTGAAAGAGTGAAGATATTGCCATTTGTCTCGATATAAATATGATTTCGTGAGTGACCCACCAAATACGTCGTCCCTAATCTAAAGTAAGTGGTATTGAATAAAGCCAATATCATCCTTACTCTTTCATTCCAAGTTCACCGTTTAAATAGTCAAGAAACTGAATCTGCATCAAATCGACGATTTTATCGTTATAAGTGAGTTTGTAGATTGAGTCTTCTCTGATGATTGGAACTTCAGGATTCTGGATTGGCTTCTTTGGCAGTGATTTGTATCGTTTTAGGGCATCTGTTGAGAACCAAAGGACAAGTGCGAGGAGGAAGACTGCTGCCAGTTGGGCTATCCGTTTGGAGTTCATTGAAAGATGCTTTGATCGATGAAGGGAAATGCTATCGATGCGATGTGGAGTGATGTGTGGGTATTGATTGTCTGGGTTTGTTTGAGTTAGATGGTTGATGGAGGGTGAGATATTGTCCTCTCTTCTCCAAGCTGAGATCCTGATTAACGATATGGTTGAGGGAAATCCATAAAGCAAATCGCAGTGAGAAGTCGGAAAGCTGTATGAGTCATGACAGTTTAACCAACCTGCGTTTCTATTTTGGGTCAGTTAATTAAAATAACAAAACCAAATATATGTATCCCATCTCTTTTCACTCCTTATTTAAACTAAGAAATTCAATGACCTGAAAAAGTCCGCATGAACGTCATATCATGGGGGTTAGTGAGTACGTCTTTTCTTACATTAATCCAAAATTGACTTATTGTAAATCAAGTAGAATTTGAGTGATTAATATCCGAAGAAACTATTTCTGTTCTCGCAAGTCCACACGCCAAATCAGAATTTCGAATAGTAAACACAGAAGCGGCCACATCGCCTGTATTTCAAAATAATCATTAATACCTTGTTCGATTCAATCAAAAAGTTTCGCTCAGCATTAATAAATATACATCTGTTGAACTTTTCTCATGAACAGCACTTACATAAACCCCCTTGCACAGAATTCCATGAAATTTGAAACAACGACACAAATACAACTGAAAATGCAAGTTCTTTCTCTCCTCGCTCTTGCAGCTATCGCCGTCGCTGTTCCAGCTCCAGTTCCAGCTCCAGGCGATGCCACAGCTACCACAACAGTCAACAACGCGGCCAAACCAACAGCAGCTGCCAACGCCCCAGCTTCAACAACAGGAGCCGCAGCTCAAATTGCAGGAACCACAGCTGCAGTAACAAGTACTACTTCTGCAGACAGCTTTCTGAATGGAGTCCTCGGCCCAATTGTATCCATTGGATCTGGATTGCTTAGCGGAAATGGAGGAAGTGGAGGGCTTGGAGGATTACTCGGTGGTGTAGCTACGACTGCGTCCCCACTTCCAACTGTTCGTCCAAATAGCCAGAATAGTGGAGGCATGAGTGTTGCAGTTGGCGTGTTGGGGTTGGTTTGGTTGGTTATGGTTGTCTGATTGAGTCGGACATGATAGTTTTGTATTTATTTGGGCATAATATGCATTGTTGTGAAATAAACAAATATAATTGATTAAACATTTGTGATGACAAGTTTAATATCCTCGTGGAGTGGTTGAGCACGATCTATAAGTGCCTCGGCACTCAACTGACTGGATCCAGCAGTAACAACGAGGCTAAACGGATTCATCTGATTGCTCCAATCATCTGGGTTGTTGCATCTCTCCTTGATGGTGTGACTGTGGACGTTGAACGAACCATTCGTGGCCGGCATATCAAGGCAAATGGGAAGTTTGAGTTTATGTTGAAGCGTCAAAACAAGCACATTTGTATAGTGGAGGCGAAAAAAACGGGTGGGTGACAATGTCCCGGTGTGGAGGGTGATTTTGTTCAAGGGTCAAAGCATGCATTATTTAAGAATGAGCTTTATTGAATTAGTTATCGTTATTGAAAAGTTGAATAAATTGCTGGACCATCAAGTCGATCAGTGATAGCCATTCAGTTTCAAAGACCAATCATTCAGAGAGCATAAGGCCTATAGCGTAAGATAGAACGACTATAGCTGGTGATCGGTTAGCTTTGATCTGTAATAACGCGTCAGTCTACTTGAAGTCTTCATACTCAACTAGACCATCACCAATCAGAACTCTCTACTCATTTCTCGTGGTTTGTGGTTAAACTTGACCACCTTCTACACCGGGCGAAGGGAAGCCCTTAGTTAAACAGGAGGGTAGGGAACGATTCAAGAAAAAAATTGACTCACTGACGCTGTTCAACTCGGTCTTGCAAATGGATACAATCCGAATATTTTAGCATTAAATTGGAGTTTTTGTCTTCAGTTGCAACAGGAAGTTGTGTTACGTAAGCCCCTTGTTTAAATACAACACCATCCAAAATAAGACATGAAATGCTAAAGCGAGAATTCCGTAATTAGGACTAATAAAACGGCGCAAATATGAATTTATTTACTGTTGGTGATTTGGATAATCTGTATTCTTAACTAGACCTCCGACCAACTCTCCACTGACAGCTTAAACCTCTTCCGCCACCCTCACTGCCTAAAAAAAGGAATCTGTACAACTTAATGCAGTTGAACCGTGGGTTGCAATGGAATCGCGGTGTAGCATCCCTTCTTACCTTTTTCTTTGGATTAATTAAGTTTCGCCCAACCGGCATGAAAGTGAGCCAATAAATCTGAAGCTCCAACATCTTTTAAACTCACTTAAACCGTAAATCACAATTAAGGTACGTAAATGGCTTCCAATCTCACCCCGCTGCTACTCTATCGTTTTGTTCTTTCTACCTCGTCGTTTTCCTTCCCGATCCGTTCAATCAAGATATTTTTGGGCGGAGCCCGGGATATCGTAAAATACCCGAAAAAACAAGACCTCGATCAGGGCCTCGCACAAAACTTGGTTGGATGCGAGGTTGTTGCCGATTTGGATGATACTCACGAGGTTTATGATTGTTACGACTTTTGAGAAGTGGATCTTTCTCAAGAGTCTGGATGGAAAGACTTTGTTCGATGAGAATAGCAGTCTCTCATTCGACAGCGATGGTGTTCCTGATCGTGCTCAGTTGAAGAATGTTGTCGGCAAAATCCACCATCTTTTGCTCTGATTTGTGCGACACGGCATAATTATAATCTTCATTCGGAGCACAAATTCAACGTATGGTATTCTCCTTAATTTTTCGTTCTTTATTCTTTTCGGCATAATTGCAATCTTTATTTGGAGTACAAATTCAACGTTTATCTTTTCGTTGTGATTGTCACAATCGTTCCTGTTCGTCTGTTCGCTAGTTTAATACAAAATTGCGTAAATTGATGCTTTGTTCAGCAACAGCTAAATTATGAATCCAAACAATTAAAACACGAAATAAACCTTTGTGCACCCCCTGCCACTGTTGAACTTTATTCACGATTATAAACTAAGTGGGCGGGACAGTATCAAGTACTTCAAAAGGCCTTGTGCATTATATTTCTGTACTCTCAACCCAATCCAATCCAAACTAATCCAATGAAGGTCTTCAGTCTCCTCGCACTCGCAGTATTCGCCACAGCCCTTCCAGCACCGGCCCCTGCACCAGGCGAAGCCCCATCAAACAACAACGCAACACTTTCACCCACCGAAACCGTCGCCGGAATTCCAGTCACGATCAAGTCTTCGTATGTCCCCACTTCAACACCGATCGTTGGTAATGCAAACGTTATAACCACGACAACCACCACAACCACATCCAACTTTGATATTATGGGCGCCCTTGGACCGATTGTGTCGATTGGATCGGGGCTTCTCGGCGGCGGAGGTGGTTTGGGTGCGTTATTTGGCGGGTCTTCGTCGGGTTCGACTGGTTCAACGGGACCTGCGCCGTCTCCGCTTCCGAATGCTGCGTATCAGGGCGCAAAGAGTGGTGCGGGTTTGGGTGGTGGTGGTGGTGGTGGTGCGAGAGAAGTGGTCGTGGCTGCGGTTGTTGCCTTGTTTGTGCTCTGAGACTGTGAGGAGAAGTTCGGACACTTTCTGGACTTGTGTTTCTAAGTAATGCATTCATTTACTTCTTGTATATAATAAATCAGTCATTTCATTACTTTTGATTTGTTATTCGTTGACAAATTCGTGGGTTATTTATTAGGCGGGTAAATTCAAAGCGGGACAAAGGTTCTTTCCTTTTTGTGAAGGTTCTTTCTTGTACCAGAAAAATCACACAACTAGGAATGCGTATTGCAGCTTGCCTTATCGTTTTAACAGCTACGGTCTCTGCATTGCCTGCCGACTCTTTACCGTCGGACAACGGAGTTGTTGTTGCGGTGAAAACAAGGACTGCCGCTCCAGTTCTCACAGACTCTGCATCAAAGAATGCCTCAAATGGAGATGCAGGAGCACTTACAACAACATCAAGTGTGGATGTACTTGTTGCTCTCGCTCAGGTCATGCAACAAGGAAACTCGGTGGTCGGTGCTGTTCTGAATCCCTCAGCAACTTCACCTCCACAGTCTCCATTACCACCGCAAGCTTTTGTGCAAAAGAGTTCAACGTCGAAATTGTATCTTCTTGGCTTTGCATCTGTCCTTTTAGCCCTTGTATTTTGAAAATTACTTTAATAAACTCATTGAGCATTAATGAATATATATGGGGTAATCCTTTTTTAAATTAAAATATTTACGTCCGTTCCCTGATCGACTTTTTGTAGAGGTGGTAACTTCCTCGTGAGGTTAACAGGTTCCATTACTTCTCTTGATGCAAAGTTGTCAACTTCGTTCGTCAATTGACTCACAGAATTTGGTAAGTGAGGTGATGAATCAGTGGGCTTCAGCGATGCTGGGAGCACTGGTATCGTGTCATTAAGTCCTTCAAAATGCAAATCATAATCTGGGATGTCTTCAGATTTGGGAATCACTTGCATTCCTTCCTTATAGATTGTTGCAGATGTTTCCATTTGATTTAATGATGGCTTAATAGTGGCTTCCATTTTCGTAGTAACAGAATCAAATGCCTGTTCTCGCGCAGTATTCGCGATCTTTCCAACAGAATCAGCCATAGCATCAAATTGATCTTTCGCATCATTTACCTCGGCGTATATTGATTTTACCACACTTTCGGCTTGCTGCTCAGTAGATTCCACAATTTTAGGAATATTATCGACAACTCCGCTCAAGACTGTTGCTTTCGAAAGCTCAAGAGCTCTTTGGCTTAAAATCTTGCGAGCTTCTTGACTCAAACCGTTGTTCCCACCCCCCAAGTTTTGCCGAACTACTGCAACAAACTGCACACAAACACAGCCGGCCAATATCCCCATAACCCACACAAAACAAACCAAATCAACCAAGCACCCAATCGCAGGAGCTCCCGGCAACGTACTCCTCAGCCCTGGCAACGCAAACAACATCCCAACATGAACAGCCAACACACTATCATCCACTCTCCTCCCCATAACCAATAAACTCCCCGTATACAAAGTCGCACCAACAGCCAACCCCCACAACTTAATCAACACAATCACTGCGAAAACGCGAACCGCCCAACTCCGTCGTATAGTAAGTGTAACCATCACACCGCCATCCATCCCCAAGACTTCCGTACCTGCTTCAAACCCGTGCACGCGGCCCCCGATATCTAGAATCAAGGGAACCTTCTTTCCACCGATTGTTGCAGTGACTAAGCCCTCGATCGTCCATTCTTCGAACGGATATAGGTTTACATCGCCGTCCATACCGATTGTCGAACCGATTGGGGATATCGGTGTCTTTGCGGGGATCGTGAACGTGAGTCCAAGGAACGAGATTGTGATGGGTTCATTTGATTCGTCGTACCGTGATTGTCCTGGTGTGGGGGATTTAAGGTCTTGGGAAAGTGAGAGGGATAGTTTGAACTTGGTTGTATGTGTCGATGGGTCTATTGTTGTTATGTTTGATGTTATTTTGAGGTATGTTTGGGGAAGGGGTTGTTGTTGTTGTTGGGAGGTGATTGACGTTGGGGTTGGTTTTGGGGGTGGTGTTGAGGTTAAGCCTATTGCAACTGTTCCAGCGATGATTGTGATTAGGAGTATGAGTGTTGTTATTAGTGCTAAAAGTTTGGTTCGTTTTGAGAGTGTTATTCCGTTGACTGGGATGGTATCGGATGGGTGTATTGCTTTTGAGATTGAGAGGGTGGACTTGGAAGGTAAATGAGAGTGATGCGATGTCGAAGGCGAGCCATTCTCTGTTTGTTGATAAAAAATTAGAGATGGAGGAAGTGCCTTTAGGATGCCAAACTTCTTCTGGTCATGCTCTTCAGCACCAGTTGTAAACGTAAATCTTTGACGATCCTATACTTTCACAAGAAGTTCATGCCAATTTAATTGGGTCGGCAAACCTAACCTTGTTCATTAGGTATCTTCCTTTCTACGCTGAACTTTGTTTTTCACAATTGTTCAAATTTGAAGGAGACGTGCGATGGCTTAAATTTTCTTTCGTGAAAGATAAATAGAACATCTGCTCCTGTGAGCTACAAAACAACTTGGACGGAAATTGGGCCCAGCTTTAAAAATCGTGGGTCATCTCCACTCTCATTTTTACAAATGTGACGCCACCTCCACTTTCCCTTCAATAAACTTCCTCGAAAGCGACCATGACAGTGAAAATTAAGGCAGCCGAATTCGAAGACGTTCCTGTGAAGTACAAGGCTCCCATCGTTGTCGGCGAGGCCACAGATCCGATTTCTTTTGTAACAATCTCATGGCTTTCCAAGATGATCTGGGCAGGCGGAAAGCGGCCCCTCCAATACGAAGACCTTCCCCTGATCCCGGAGCGATCCCAAGCGGATGCTGTCGCTCACATCCTGGATCGTTTTAATGACAACGTTGACAAGTTTTTGAAATCAGGAAACCCACAAGATAAGAAACCACGACTATTTCCAGACATATGGAAGTTTTTGGGTGTATCATACATGTTTGCCGTGTTTCTTGACTGCGTGCATGTTGTGTTCCAGACGACTCAACCGGCTGTGATGGGGGCAATCATTTCTTATCTCCAGAACGGGGAGAGTAACATCTTCCTCAAGTCCCCCATTGGTTTAGCACTGCTGTACTTCAGTATGACCTTCCTTGGTCTTATTTTCCGTCAGGTCTGGGAGTTTAAGTGTTTTGAGTAACACCTAATTTGTCAAATGGACAGACCACCCAGCAAATGTTCCGACGAATGACTTTCGGGATCAGAAGCACGATCGTGACAGCCTTGTACGCAAAGTCTCTCAAGCTTTCCAACAAAGCCAATACTGAGTTTTCCAAGGGTCGAATCTTGCAAATGATCAATTCAGATGTCGAGGAAATTTCTTTGGCTGTTCAAAACACTCATGCTGTAGTGATGGTACCATTTCAGCTCGCGTTTTCGTTCTACTATCTTGCGAACCTGTTTGGCACGAACTTATATCCTGTCGGAATAGTGACTGGGATCTCCTTATCTATGGCCCCTGGATTGATTTACTTATTTACGAGTCAACAAGGCAAATACCAAAAAGCTGGTGACAAGCGTTTAGCGACGTTGCGTGAAGTTTTTGAGGTATGTTTTCCTTGTCAGACTCGAAGTGGCTTATTCAATATCTTCCTACAAGGGAATTAAAATCGTCAAACTACGAGGTCAAGAGAAATTCTTTATCAAGATTTTAACCGATGCCCGTAATACCCAATTGTCTGCAATTGCCGCACTGGCGTTTGGAATGTTCTTCTTCATGAACCTCGCCACACTTGTTCCATTTTCCATGATGATTGGCACATTTGTTGTGTATGGTGAGTCTGTACTCGATGCAACATTGGAGTATTTATTCAAATGCGACTTAGCCAACAACGTCATCACAATCGATCCAGTCGTCATCTTCCCTGCAAGCCAATATTTCTTCAATGTATTTGAGCCGATTTCTGCTCTTCCTCTTGTCTTCTTGGGACTCGGACAAACTTTGGTGTCATGGAACCGTGTTAAGAACTTTTTGCTTGCGGAAGAATCTGAATTTACGTCCCTGCCTCTGGATCCCAATTCAAATGAAGCCATTCGATTTGTGGATGCCTCGTTTAAGTGGGTTGAGGTCAAAAAAGACGAAAATGAAACAAAAGTACAGGCAGGTGACAAGGAAAACAACAAAAGTTTCAAGGCTCGTGATATTCCAGCAGATGATGTTGCAACTGGCTATGAAAGTGCTCCTTTGTTCAAGAACTTGAACTTGACCATTCCTACTCGCAAGTTAACTGCTGTTGTGGGAACTGTTGGTGAGTTTGTCGCGCATTCCTTCTTTGCTTCAGCTTACCTTATAAGCTTGCAGGCTCCGGAAAATCATCCCTCTTTTCCGCAATTATCGGTGAAATGACTCAATTGGAAGGAAAAGTTGAAGTCCACGGAACTGTCGCACTCTGCCTCCAGCAGCCTTCCCTCTGGTCCATGAACGTTCGAGACAACATTCTTTTCGGCTCTGAGTGCGACGAATCGAAGCTTGAAGAAACGATCCGAGTATGTGGGTTAGAAGTCGACTTGAAACAATTCCAAAATGGATTAGAAACTCAGATTGGTGAAAAGGGTATCGCTTTGAGTGGAGGACAAAAAGCTCGTGTCGCTCTTGCGCGCGCTGTTTACAGTAATGCGGATGTGTTCTTGCTTGATGATCCACTGGCTGCTCTCGACGCTCACGTCGGTAAACACGTTTTCGAGGAATGTATTAAGACTCATCTTGAAGGAAAGACTCGTGTTTTGATTACTCACCAGTTACACGTCCTTCCAAATGTAGATCACATTATCGTTCTTGAGGATGGTGCCGTTGTCGAGCAGGGCTCGTATACGGAGTTAGTGATGAACCGAAAAGAAAGTCGGTTGAAAAGTATGCTCAAGAACCATGTCCTTGAGGATGACGATTCTGCCAAAGGAGCAGTTGTCAAGAAGGCTGGCAAGATCGAAGAAGCCATTGGTTCAGCTGATAATTTGATTTAAGATGAGGATCGCCAAACTGGTGCCGTTGATACAAAGTATATTCTCAATTATATTAAGGAATGTGGTGGTTGGGGAGTTGTTACAATGATCTTATTTGGAACTCTGATGTATGCTATTACGGCATATATGCAGGTACTCTTTATGACATATTGGGCTCAGGATTCTTATGCTGGAAAAACACGGTGGGGATTACACCCAAGGGATTATATCACTGTGTATACAGTAATCGTTATTTTCACATTCCTGTCATCTGCGCTCCAAACTGGATTTATTCTTCGAGCTGCCTTTGTTTCTGCCAAGAACTACCATATTAAAGCCATTGCTGGTTTGATGCGAGCTCCAATGAGCTGGTTTGATTCACAACCTCTGGGTCGACTCATTAGCCGTCTCACAAAGGATGTTGGAAATGTACGCTTCCTTATGTGCTTCTTCATTTAATGAAATTTGTTAAATAGCTGGATTTCATGGTCGGTAGTAACGTTTTTGCGTTCTTCGTGGTTCTTTCCCAAAGTTTGGCAAGTGTAGCTCAAGTTGTGACCGGAACACTTTACACTTTAAGTGAGTTATTCAACTAGTTTTTCTGTGGGTGAGGTTTTTGTAGCTAACGTTATTTTTAAGTCTTTATTGCTGTTCTCTCCTTCTTTTCCTCCTTCCTGCTCGAATTTTACCGCTCAACCCAACGAGAAATAAGGCGTCTCATTCAAATCAATTACTCTCCATTAAATGCCTATATTTCGGAGTGCATCGGAAGCACAACAACACTTCGTGCATTCCAAGCCAAGGATCGTTCCATTGCGAAACAAAGACAGCTCACTGATCGCGCACTTATGCCCGAATGGACAAACTTGAACGTGTACAACTCTCTGATGCGTAGCCGCAGTTAGTTGTTTGACAACAAGATAAGTATTATTCACCTGATGCGTAGCCGCAGTTAGTTGTTTGACAACAAGATAAAAAAGAAGACAAAAGAAATTTGACAACATAACCAAACATCCAACACTCCCTCTGTTGTCGAATTCACTCCATTCCAACTAATCCCATGGCTTCCCTCATTCTCTTGAAGGTAGGTGCATCAAGTGGTTTGGTAAGCACATCTGCTACCATCACTTTTGTTGAGACATATTCCACTTTCAATTCTTCTGCCAGTACCTTTTCCCGCAAGAAGTGGTGTCTAATATCCACGTGCTTTACACGGTCGTGGAACTTAGGGTTTTTCGTGACTGCAATACATCCTTGATTATCTCCAAACAATGTTGTTGGTTCATCCACTGGGAATCCAATTTCTCCCAGCAGTCTACGCAGGTGAATAATTTCCTGCGCTCCGCGTGACATTGCCATGTATTCTGCTTCCAGTGTTGACAGTGCAACTGTGGGTTGTTTTTGACACTTCCAAGAGACTGCTCCTCCCGATAGCATTACTACATATCCTCCCACAGATCTTCTGTCATCTGTACATGTGGCAAAGTCTGAATCAGTAAACGCGGTGAGGTGGCGACTGTCAACTCTAGCAACTGCCTCAGCATTTGGCCCATCATACCGGACCTGGGTTACTCCCTCTAATCCAGTTTTCCCTTCGTACTTGAGGGCAAGATTTGAAGTTCCTTTTACATATCTCACAACATCTTTTGCTGCCCTCCAGTGCGCGTCCCCTGGATTATTCAGGAACCTACTTAGTACGCTCACCGCTGCTGCAATGTCCGGCCTTGTCGCCACCGCCAAATACTGAAGAGATCCCACTAGTTCTCTGTATGGGATATCTGCCATTTTTGCCTTCTCAGCATCTGTTGTGGGGGATTCCCTTGAGCTAAGGTATGCTGAGGATGTTAACATTGGTATTTGCAGTTCGTTCGAGTCATCCAATCGGAATTTCTTGACAAGGTCTGATACATATTGTGACTGGGAGAGGTTCACTTGTTTCCGGTCAGGGCTAAACTTGAACTGGATCCCAAGATACCACTCCAGGAAACCCAAGTCCTTCATATTAAACCGCTTTTTCATATTTGAGATTACCGCCTCAATTTTGTACAGGTTATTCCCACTGAAGATTAAGTCGTCCACATATACCGATATGACCACTACATCCACTCCAAACTTTTTCACATATACACATGGATCTGCCATTGATGGGATAAATCCTCGACCTCTTAGATATGAGTCAAGAGTTGTATTCCATGCTCGGGGTGATTGTTTCAGGCCATATAGGCATTTCTTGAGTTTCCATACATAGTCCTCTTTTCCTTGAACTACATATCCTTCTGGTTGTTCCAAGTACACTTCAGTATCAATTTCTGCATTTAAGAATGCAACGTCAATGTCAGCCAGTCGATGATACCACTGTTTCTGTACCCCTGCAGCAACTATTGTCCGAATTGATGAGAACTTTGCTGTTGGGGCAAATGTTTCCCAGTAGTCCACTCCTTCTACCTGACGAAAGCCTTTGGCTACCAGCCTGGCTTTTCTACGAACCAATTTTCCTGATCCATCAAACTTGTGAGCATACACCCACTTAACCTGAATTGCCCGTCTCCCTGGGGGAAGTTTCACCAACTCATATGTCTTATTTGCCCTGATGGATTCCATTTCTGCATTATTTGCAGCCATCCATTCTTTTGCAAACCGGCCACTCACAGCAGCTTGGTACGTTTTCGGGACAATTTCCTCTACTTCCGCCCCAAGTGCATGCCTCAGTACATTCCACGTTTCCCGAAATACACGTGGTACAACTTCAGCTGAGAAAGCCAGGTGAAATACGTCACGTTCTTGGAGTTGTTGGGCTGTTTCTGCCAACAGGTCAAATTCGTCCTCCTCTATCTCACGATCCGACAGGTCTCGATATGAGGGGGTAGGTTGGTTCCTTCTTTCTCTTCTTGTGGGAGCACGCCCAGTCTCCCTCTGTTGCTGCACTGGTTCAGCCATTGGTGGGGGCTGAAGAACACTTCCAACATTCTCCCTCTGTTCTTCAGCATCACTTGCTTCTGAAGCTTCATCAGGGACTCCATGGGCATCCTGACCATTATTTGGTTCAATTTCATCTGAATTCAGACCAACCCAATCTCCCCAGTCAGACCCCTCATCCCCAAATGACCAATCCATTGATTCCTCATCACCAGTCCATTTGGAGGAGTCAAACTCATCCTCAAAGAATGTGACATCTCGCGAGTATTCTACTTTCCCATCGATCAATATGCGGTATGCATTTTTCCGCAAGTCATATCCCACAAACCGACCCACACGAGTTTTTGCATCTGATTTTAACTTGGTTTCTTTTGGCACATGTACTCGTGCCACACACCCAAAAACTTTCAAGTGATCAATTTGAGGAGCGCGTCCCATCAGTATTTCGAAGGAGGATTTCCACTCATGTCTGGCAAGTGGACATCTATTACTCAAGTAGATTGCGCACATAAAGGCTTCCCCCCAGTATGATATTGGAAGGTTTGCTTCATGCAGCATTGCTAGGGCCATTCCTGCAATGGTTCGGTTCTTTCGCTCCGCAATCCCATTTTGTTCATGCACATACGGGGTTGAGTCTGTTCGCACAATATTGTGATCGGTACAGAATTTCTCAAATTCTTTGTTGATGAATTCAGTACCATTGTCCCCATGCAGTCTTTTAATCTGTCTGCCTGTATCTGCTTCAACTGTATTTTTGAATGATCTGAAAGAATCCAGTGTTTCTGATCCTGATTTCTTTGATTGAAGATATCCAACTGAGTATCCAGAGAACGCGTCGGTAAACATCACCATATATCTTTTTCCACCCAGAGTTGGTTTTCCCATAGAGTAAGTGTCCATATGGACCTCTTCCAGTGGCTGAGTTGCCCGGTGTCGTTCTTTTGGGACTGACTTTCTGATTGATTTCCCAGCAGCACACGAGTGGCAATTACATTCGCTTCGTGTTACATCTGATTTGATTATTTTTGCGCGTTTCAATGCATTGATAACTTGAATTCCACAGTGGCCAAGGCGTCGGTGCCAAATTTCTGTCTCCAACGCAGCCAGAATGTACACATCATTGTAGTTCTTAGCATATTCACAATCAAGGAGGTATAAATTTCCACCTTTTTCCCTTCTTGCAATGCCTACATCTTCTCCAGACTTACTCGTAATTGTTGCTGTACCATCAACAATCATGACTCGATGACCTGAGTCGTCCAGTTTACACCCACTCAACAGGCTAACTGGTGCATTTGGGATATATAGCACATCTGTAATTTTTACATTTCGATACGAGTTACTTGACTTAAACGAGAGAGTCACATCCCCACGTCCTGTGGCTTCAATTGTAGACCCCCCTGCTACTCTAATAGGGATACGATCATGTTTTTCAAATTCCACAAATTTGGTAAACCCCTTCTTCTCTCCAGTAATGTGAACAGATGCTCCACTGTCATAACACCATCTTGGCTTCCCAGGTCTTATGTTTTGTTCGGCCATGAATGCTACATTATTTGACAGATCAATAGGTCTAGTTGTGGTTATGTGAGGGTATGCCATCGAACACAAAGCATAGGTAGCCAAACTAACCGCGAGAGGGGCAGCATCGTTGGTAAAGAGCTCTGACCAATCTGCACCCGATTTCAGGTGCATAGGTCTGGGTAAGGTACTACCAAGGATGCTGGCCCCGTATTGAAAAGTGATCCTCAAAGACTTCAACACACTGAACCCCACTGATAATTTGGGGTGTCTGGTTGTAAAGTGAGAGAATGCTGATTCTTCAATAAAACATGTAACATTACGCACCGTGGGAGGGACAGCGTTGTTGGTAAAGAGCTCTAACCAATCTGCACTCGATATCAAGTGCATAGGTTCGGGTAAGGTACTACCAAGAACGCTGTCCCCATATTTGTTCCTTGTCTCCCACACCAGTTTAAGCATCATCAACACTGTCGCTCCAAAAAATAGTGTCTTCAACAGCTTCCACATCCATTTACTGAACATATCTCTGTACGACGGGAGACTATGCCGTCTTCCCTGCTTTTTCTTCCTTGGACGACCAAACCAAAGTCTGTCTACCGACTTTGGCAGGATTTTCACCATTGATAATACTTTCATAACTGGATATGCTAGCCAACCTTGAACTGAGTATTTGGTTGGGGAAGGTAACACAACTCGTCCCCTCCATCTTCTTCGAAAGTGGCACTTTCTATCACATGAGAGCAGTTCAAGATTTCCACGAGTGAATAGCACAGAGCTTGCCCCCTTCTTTACACATGGTAGTTGAATTGTGGGTTTCGAGTTCGCGTATACTTTTCGAACCAATACTCTCCCAACACTATCAATGAACATTTTGATGATTCGCCAGACAAGAGAAGCCAACAAGAAGTAATAGGGGGAATCTCCCCAAGCGCCGGAGCCTTTATTGGATTTTCCAATATCTGCAAAGTTTCCAACCTCCTCCTTTCTTTTCTTCTTCTTCTCCAGCATTTCCTTGAACCAGTCAGGCGCTTTCTCTGGGTACTTGACAAAACATGAATCATCTGAATGGTTTTTCTGGCACCATTTGCATCGTTTCCTCTCGCTACTTGGTCTCCCGTTTCCAGATCGTTGAGCTAGATTCGCCTCTGACTTAACGGCATCATCGTGAGTCTTTACTTGACGTCTTGCCTCATCACGCATTTGCTGAATCATTTTCGTCCGGTCTGGGAGTGCACCGCCAGCGAGAAGGGCCTGCCTGACAGTATTCAAGTCCTCTGGCATCGCCAATAGAATTGTTCCAACGATTCCTTCTTCACTAATTTGGTCTCCACCCAATTGAGCCATTTTCGTAATGAGAGTTGATGCGCGACTTAGGAATGGTTCAACGTCTCTCGCATCGGTACATTGAAGCGTAAAGAACTCCCGTTGGAGTGTAACTCGAGTAACCCAGTCTTTTCCTCCATAAGTCGCTTGTAAATCGTTCCAAATTAGCTGTGTGGATTGGGATTCGTTGATTGACATGAATACATCGTCTGACAAGAATCGAACTAGGCATTCCTTCGCCGTCGTATCCAATTTGTTCCATTCAGCTAATTTCGTAGGATCCGTAGTGCTTGGAGATACGAACTTTCCTTCCTTAAGCCCTGTGATGCCTTTCGAAGCCAAGTAGACCAGAAGTCGCTTGCTCCAGACTGCATAGTTCCCAATTCCTTCCAGGATTGGGTATTTCACACGATCATCCGAGTCCTTCTTGTCAGCCATGTTGGATGGACAGGTCAGTGAGGATGGATGGTGGTGGTCTTGTTAACTGCAGATGTCGAACTGAGATGTCGACTCGCCCAAACTCAATCGCAGATCAGATACTCTTAATCTCTCTGATGCGTAGCCGCAGTTAGTTGTTTGACAACAAGATAAGTATTTATTCACCTGATGCGTAGCCGCAGTTAGTTGTTTGACAACAAGATAAAAAAGAAGACAAAAGAAATTTGACAACATAACCAAACATCCAACAACAACTGGTTCTCTTTTCGTGTTGAAGGCTGCTTAGCTATTCTTGTGTTCTTCATTGTTATGTATTCAGTACTTGTAAAACTTGACCCTGCCATCGTCGGTCTTGCGTTAACAGGTGTGTCCCAGTTGGGTCAATCCTTCTTCAGTTGTATCACTGCCTTCTCTCGTGTCGAATCTGGTTTCGTTTCCGCTGAGCGTTTAGACCTGTATTGCAACTCACTGGAAAGTGAAGCACCATCTCTTCGCGATTCTGACCCAGACGAAAACGAATGGCCAAATCAAGGAAATATTTTGATTTCAAAATTAGAAGTCAAGTATGCTGCTAAGTTTGATCCAGTAATTCGTGACGTCTCTGTTGAAATTAAGGGTGGTGAAAAGGTTGGAGTGGTTGGCAGAACTGGTTCGGGAAAGTCTACCCTCATGCTTGCTTTGTTCCGTATTGTCGAACCAACAAAGGGGTCAGTTTGGATTGATGGCGTTGACATGAGTCAACTTGGTCTTGACACTCTTCGCACGCGCCTTCAGATTATTGCACAAGAACCTGTCTTATTCACAGGAACTATTCGAAAGAACCTCGATATTGAAGGAAAATTTGAAGATCAAGACCTCTGGGAAGCCTTAGAACTTGTTGGGCTCAAGGAATACGTTTCAAAATTCCCGGAAAAGCTTGACGCGCCAGTCACAGAGCGCGGTGATAACCTTTCAGTTGGACAACGTCAATTGATGATGCTTGCGTCTGCTATTTGCCATAAACCAAAGATTCTTGTAATGGATGAGGTTAGTTCCAGCGTTGACCATACTGCCGATTTGCTGATCCAGTCCTCAATTCGCACACACTTCAAGAACACAACTGTGATCAGCATTGCCCATCGTGTGAACACTATCGCAGATTTTGATAGAATTATGGTTTTGGATGCTGGTCGTTTGGTCGAGTTTGATAGTCCTATCAATCTTTTGAACCAACAAGACAGTTTGTTCAAGTCATTGGTGGATGCTACTGGGGCTGCCAACGCTCAAGTTGTCAGAGCCATCGCCGAAAAACACTTGGAATGATTCAAAATTATAAAAGGCCTTATAAGTGTTTTTATATGAAGTTTGAAGGGAAAGTCTATAATGGCCATCATACGCACTAATATTCACACGGCCGTTTAGCTAAATAAATTGATTCTTGATCACCCCTTTTATTTAAGCATCTACTTGATTCATGATAGGATGATGATGAAAGGGCAGTTTATTATAGAGTTGAGGAATGGATTTGAAGTGATGTGAAATCGAAGGCGAGCAATATTCGGTCGATTAGTAACTTATGCAATGAAGGTAAGTTGCTATTATACAACTAACGATGGGGTTTTTTTGTGTTGAATTTCTTGAGGCAACCATTTTGTCAAAACTATAACAATCTTTTTGTTGTGAATTGAAATAACTACTATTTATTCAACGAGAAAAAAGAATATTATAACTAGCAAAAATCATGATAATGTACACGGGGTGTGGATAGCCTTTGATTGAGCTTGAAAGATACTAAAGAGTTTTACAGGGGATTGGTTGGTTCAGGGTTGGTCATTTGAACGAGCGGGATCTTTTCGCTGACGATGATTTGGGTCGTGATGATGTTACTTGAGGAACAGATGGTGGAGGAGTATCAGAACCCTTTGAGGGGCTATTGGAAGAGTTTGAGCGGGAATCTGCGGAGCGAGAATCGACGAGTGTGTTGTCGTCGGATGAAGGAGAGATGGAGTCGTCTCTTCCGTCGTTGGATGATGAAGAGTTTTTCGGCGTTTGGTTTTGTTGGTCTGTGAAAAGTTGGTTAGCTTATGGCGAAATAGAAAATCTGACGGAAGCATGTGTCTCGAACGCTTTCGCTCTTTATCAATGGGTTTAGGAACTTACTTTGTGGGAGTAGACTGGGCATCGTGAATTCCACACCGTGGTTTCCGGCTGTCGGTTCATCACGATGTTGAAGGTGATCAGGGATATAATGCGCGCCAAACCATTCCGAGTGACCCGACTTCTTGATTCCTTTCAGCATAAGCTCATCGATGGTATCTTTTTCACCACTGAAGTGGAGCGACAGTATATGGTTCGCGGTATTCACAACGAGTTTGACGGGCAGGATATTATTTACAGAGCAATACGTCGTGTACGCTTCATTGACAATAAAGTGGAGAAGAGCATCAGGATCCGAGCCCGTGAAACGCGAGTACCCAGGATTCATTTTGGATCCCCCAAATGGCGGCGGCGAAGAAGCTGTAAAAAGGAGACCTGCCAGTGCATACACTAGCCGGTCCTTGTTCACGCACGTTCCTCCAAACACGGATTTCAGGGTTGAAATTCCCGAATTTACGAGATGTTCTTTTGTGAGCGGATCACTACTTGTTGGCTGCCGCTGCTTTTGCAGAGCTATTCTGTTTGGTGTTGAGGAACAGGTTATTTGGAGGAAGCGCTTTGACTGGCTTGATTGGCTTGTTGAGGTTGTTGGAGGCATCTAATGAGAGGTGAAGTAGCCTATGGTTAGCTGATTCAGCCAGCAGCCCCTCCCCTAGGTCGCCCCCTAGGTGTCAGGCCTAGGAGCCGCCTAGGACCGGCCAGTGTACTCACTTGACTTTGATGGTTTGGCTGTGAGCTTTCAGGCGCCGTTTCTCGATACTTTGCAAAAGCGAGGCCATGGACTGGTTGCCCGATCTGAAGCAACCGGATCGAAAAGGAAATTGCTCAACTGCAAAATCGTCACCACCAAAGGAGGCGTTGATTTCACATACACGATAGCACTGGCGATTCGGGAACGTTACCCTTCCTCGTCAATTAGGAATGCACTTTTGGTCGATGGGTTTTCTTTTGGCTTTATCTTTAAGGATATCGATTGTATCACTTCAGAACTACACAAAGCCAACTGTATTTGAGTTAATAAGTGATGATATTTTAAGTCTTTGACTGTAGTTTAATTATTGGCGCACCAATAGTACAAGTCATCTGCAAATCTTCAACAATATCAACGAAACACCACTTCAAACCATTCAAGACTGTTTCATCTTCATAACTTTATTATAGCAGACTGTTTGACTTTGGAAATCACACTGTAATCATAAACCCAACAACCACAACCAACACCATAGTCCCCCACGCCTTGACCGTTCCACTATGATAAACAATCGGAACAACCCCCGTTTTCACACTTATATCCGAAGCTACTACACGCGGAATACCTCCCACCGCCTGCTTCTCACTCGCAACAACACAATATGGCATTAAATACGTCTCATTCGTCCCTAATTCAAGGTATTCACACGCATACCCTGACTTTGTGTTCTGGTTTGGAACGCAGTCTTGGATATAGTGGATAGCTCCTGCTGAACATTGCACGATTTGGTTTCTGTGTGTGGTTGGGTTGTAGGAGCAGGCGTAGAGGCCTGAGTATTTGTACTCGCATGGGACTCCGAGGGTTGTTGGGATTGGAGGAATTTGTTTTTGGGATTGGGTTGGGTCAAGTAGTGGGTCTTGAGGGAGAGGTGGGGAAGGTGTTGTTGTTGGTTGTGGGGGTGAGATTTGAGGAGGGATTGTGGATGCAAGCATTTTTAGGAATGATTGGCTTGTGAGTGTTTGTACTATTGAAGCTGTTGCGTTTACTGTTGAGGAGGGCATAGGTGTTTCGAGAAGGACAACGCGCCAATCAAAAATTATCAAAAAGTTAATACCAACGCACTCTTTACTATGAAGTAACACGGCATTAAAAAAGAAAAATCAAAGAACACAGAAAGAATTCAAACAGAACTCACGCCCTACCCTTCATACATAACACCAAATCTACTTCTTAGCAGCCTTACCCCCGGCAGGAGCAGCAACAGGAGCCGCCTTCTTAAAAGGCAAAAACTCCTTCCCACGCATATACCTTCTCAAAGGCTCCGGCACAACAACACCCTCCGTCGTCTGGAAGTTCTCCAAAATACAACAAAGAGTTCTCTCCGTTGCCGTCAACGTACAGTTCAAAGCATGCGCGTATCTCTTTGTCGTGTCGTTCAACTTCTTTCCACCGAATCGGATTTCAAGGGCACGTGTTTGGTAGTCTGTGCAGTTTGAGCAGGAGACGAGTTCCTTGTATGTTCCTTGGAAGGGGAAGTAAGCTTCCAAGTCGTATTTCTTGGCGGCGGCGTTGTTGAGGGCTTTGGAGACGATGGAGACTACGCGGTATGGGATTCCGAGCTGATTTTTTTTTGGAGATAGTGGGGTTAGATGAACAGTTTGGGAGTGAGAGGAGTACATACGCTTTGGTAAAAGTCTTCAGCGTTCTTGAGCATCTCCTCGTGCATCTCCCATGACTTCTCTGGGTCGGTCAAGACGAATTGCTCAATCTTTTCGAATTGGTGGACACGGAAGATTCCCCAGTTGTCACGTCCGTGGGCTCCGGCTTCCTTACGGAAACAGGTGGAGAATCCAGCGTACTTGAGTGGGAACTCAGACTCTTCGAGCCATTCGTTGGCGTGGTAAGCGGAGATTGGTTGTTCTGAGGTGGCGATCAAGTATTTTGTTGATTCTTCGGTTTCTTCGCCGTTTGGACCTGTGGAATTGTTAGTTTTTGTAGGATGAAGGATTTAGAAACGTACCGAGCTCGCCCTTAACAGTGTACAAAGCCTCGTCAAACTCTTCGAGCTGGGCAGTCTTCGCCATAAACTCCTTTCTCATAAAGTATGGAGTTGAGAGCTTGGTGAATTCACGGTCTCCAAGGAAATCAAGACCGTATTGAACGAGAGCGAGGTTGAGTTCGAGACCAGCGTCCTTGAGGAAGTAACCTCTGTGTCCCGCAATCTTGTTTCCACGGTCTGGGTCGTATCTGAATTGCTTGTCAGTGAACCTCACAGTTTTGGTTGAAAGAGATAAACGCACCCATCCAAACGATCCAAGACTTCGTGGTGAGAGAGGAGACCTGGAACACCGGCACCAGCCTTTGAGGACTTCAAGAGCTCAGTACGTTTAGCGAGGGTTTCAGCTTCAAAGGCTTCAGCTTCAGCTCCAACGACACCTTCGACCTGTTCCTTCTTTTCCCAGTGGAAATCTCTCCAAGTAAAAGGAGAAGCGTCACCCTGTTTGTCAATGAAAGAGAGGTTTTTTAGAGTCTCGTGGGAGATAATGGGGTTCATAGGTTCACCCCCCTATGATAAACACCCAAACACACCTTTGGCCACCACTTTTTCGTCACAGCATTATCATCCTCCGTCTCCGAAACAACACAGGATTCATGCACCAAGTTTCCAATCGCATTCAACTTCTGGTTGAGCACACGTTCCTTCGCATTGGCAGCCTCAGAAAGCTCAAGCTTCTCCTGAGTCAATTGATCCTTCTTTTTGAGGAGAGAAGCGGCTTCGTCCTTCTTTCCGCTCTTCATGAGGGCTGTGATTTCCTTTTGGAGGGTGTTGATGTCCTTGTTCTTTTCATCGGCGACGAATCTGGCTGTGTTTTGGGTAAAGTGAGAAAGATAGGGTTAGTTGCATGGGTATTGAGGTAGGTAGTAGGAAGTATAAGGTAGGTAGGTGGTAGCTCGCATAGCAGAGTACACCCGCCAAAAAAGGGCAAAACTTACCAGTCTTCCATTCATTGTCCAATTGAATGATTTCATCGACAGTTTCGACTGGAGCAAAGCGCTTTCTTTGGGACTCGCGGACAATGTCGGGATTGCCGCCCTTGTCAACTCGGAAGAGGTTGATGTCAATTCCCATTTTGGTTTGTTGGTTTGTTTTTGTTGGTTAAAACAGTTGGATGTGATTCACTCATTTGTGTAGAACTTATCCACCTTTTTATTGTGAATTTGTGAGAATTAGCCTGTGAATTAGCTGTCATTGTGTGAAGAATGGGATGGTCAAGTAAGGTTGATATCATTGTTACAAGCTGCGTATATGCACGCAACCTGTGAAGGCTGGGCCATGCACACTTTTGTTACGATCGTAATTGTTTCTTTATTCTTTTCCAGAGTTAAATCAATTAGTTCTTATTTTCATTAGTCCAATATCACCACTTCATTTTGTTGACATCAGAATCCTCTTTCCAAATGGGCCAGGATCAGTCCACCATCATCCACAAGGACACATCGCTGGTCGATGGTAAGTTTACTTTAATCCAGCTTATTATGTATCGATACCCTTATCATTAAATCCAACATCCAATCCAATATCAACAACTTGAACCACTCCAGTCGACCTCCGATCCTTCAACCTTCTCCGAGTCGTCGGCAAAGGCGCTTTCGGCAAAGTTCGAATTGTGCAAAAGAAGGATTCGGGTGTTCTGTACGCCCTCAAGTACATTGACAAGCTGCAGTGCATTCGTATGCGTGCTATTCAGAACATCTTTCGGGAACGGTGCATTCTTGGTGGGTTTTGACGTCATTTGATTGGTTGGATTGGATTGGATTGATTGGTTGTTGGGGGAAAGGAAAGGTGGTGGTCTGGTATCATGGTGTTTCAGGTCTCTACTTGAATGAGGGCGGAAGTACTTCGATTCGTTGAGACCAGGAAGAACTTCGGATTAAGAAAGTGATCACATCGACTGGAGCTGGATTCTATCACCATACAAAACCCAACCAACCATCTAACGATTTAAACAGAGGATATCCAACACCCACTCATTGTAAACCTCCGATACGCATTCCAAGATGATACCTACATGTTCATGGTCCTGGATTTGATGGAAGGCGGGGACCTCCGCTTCCACCTGGATCAATGGCATGGTTTCGATGAACGTGTGATCAAAGGATGGGCATGTGAAATCGTGTGTGGTGTCGAGTGGCTGCATTCTAGAAGAATATTGCATCGTGACTTGAAGCCTGGTGTTTTTTAGTTGCTTTCTTCTGGTAATTGGTGACTCTAACGTAATCACGTTGCTAGATAACGTGCTCTTGGATGCTCGAGGGCATGCTAAATTGACGGATTTTAATATCGCTGTTAATTTTAGTGATAAGCGAATGCTTAAGTCGCATTCGGGAACTCTGGCGTACATGGGTACAAGTCCTTTCTTTTTCAGTATTTCGATAGCAGTCACTCATCTCATTGCTAATAATAGCACCCGATATCTTATTCGATAAAGGATATATGCATCAAATCGATTGGTGGTCCCTCGGTGTCATCTTCTACGAACTCTTTTATGGGAAACGGCCTTTCCGTGGCCCTACAAACGCGGATATCGCTAAAGCGATTAAAGAGGGTGTTGTGGTGTTTCATGACGCGAATCAAGTTACTAGACGGCCTGTTCGGATTTCTCCGGCATTCAAGAATTTATTGGAGGGGTTGATGGTTGTGGATCGAGACAGGCGGTTGGGGTGTGGTGAGAGTGGGGACGGGAGGTTATGGAGCATGTTTTCTTTAGAGGGGTGAATTGGGGTGTTGTTGCTGAGGGTGGGATGTTGCCTGTTTTCGTGCCTGATGTGAGTGTCTTTATTCTCTGACGTGAATCAATTGCTAATTGGTGCTCTCGGTGACAGATATCGAAACCGAACTTTGATGCGCAGGAGGATGAAGCTGTGACAGGAGATCCTATGGGTTTTAGACCACGTCAACGTCAAAACAGAACTGAATTGAATGCATGGCTTGTAAATCAAGGTGCAGGCGCCAGAACTTCGATTCCGCCATCTCCAGCTCCTACACCTGCAGCCGGCCGTGGATCCCTGGCAGCGTTCCTTGGTGCTGCACCATTGGAACCTCAAGCTGCGACTCCACCTGTTCAACAAGTAAACCCGAAAATCGTGGAAGTCACGCAACTGTTGAGTCTTGCACAGATTAAAGACATGCATGCTGCGGATCCCAAGGCTCCGAATCAGGAACGCATTGAAGCTGAGTTGGATTTCATTGATGCGAATTACGATGTGTTTGATTGGGAGGTTCTTGCTGCGCAGAAAGAGCGGGAGAGGGAGAGGGAGAGGGGTAGGAGAGGGGAAGAGGTTGGTGGGTTTGGTGGGGATCGGTTTGGGAGTTTTGGGAGGAGCAAAAGTCGCAGTGGGGACGATGTTCGTGGCGGTGGTGTTGTTAGAGGACGGGAGACTCCTGGGCAGACTTTTCAGAGGCTGCGGAGTAAGAGTATTGGTGCCATGAATAGAGCTGTTGCTCGAGGGAGGGAGGCTGTTGAAGGGGGAGGAAACGGAACGTTGGACCGCAAAAAGAGTGGTGTGAATTTGAGGCAATAACCATATTGAGGATTCTTGTTGAAAGTAATAGAGAATTGCATCTTTAATCTTTGATTTCTCCAAACGACACACCTTCCTACAACTTCAAATGTCCAACATCTTCCTCAAGCGGCTGACCAAAGAATTGAGGGATATGCAAACGAATCCACCTTCAGGAATCAGTGTTGAAAGCGCCGATGACAACCTGAATGTGTGAGTGGATTTGGCTTCCCCGCCCCGAGCCTTCCTGACTGTTTCATCCAGGTGGAAGATTCGACTAGTAGCCGCTGAGGGAACTGTGTACGAGGGCGAAGTGTTTACTCTTCAGGTGGGGCGATTGGCGTGGTTGGTTTAAGGTTGTCTTACCCACTCGAACAGTTTAAGTTTGGAAACAAATACCCGCTTGAGAGTCCTGAGGTTTGTTTCTTCTTGGGTATTTGATGAAAGGCTGAATTGATTTCAAAGGTTGTGTTTCTGGGGACTCCACCAATGCATCCACACGTTAGTTAACCCATTCATCCATATAATCTGTCTCAACTCCAACGACTGCTCAGTATGCGGACTTGTTATTTGAATGATGTATGGAGGGATTGTTGGATTCTGTTGAAATTCACAGACTGGTGTTTCCACAAGGAACAAGGAACACCATCGAATGATGACCTCAATTCATCGCCTCGACATCTATCCAATCTCAGAATTTCGAATTCTTACTTTATCCGCAATAGATTTACAGCAACGGTCATATTTGTCTCTCTATTCTGTACGATCAATGGTCGCCTGCATTGACAGTTAGTGCCGTGTGCTTGTCAATTCTGAGTATGTTGAGTAGCTGTGGAATGAAGGTGATCTTTCCTTAGGACTCAACTCAAGTGGAGTATTGATTTTGGCTATTCACAGGAATCGCCTCCTGACGATGCGGCATACGTGAAACGGGCGGGAAATAACCCAAAGAAAACTACGTGGGCGTTCCATGATGATTCTGTCTAGTTGCTATGCTGGATTGGTGTGAATTCAACAAACTTGATATTCGTTTCTATCTGTCTATTCTAATATCGAATTAAATCTTAACTATAACGCTATCGCTTCTTCCTCGTTGATAAATCTGAGCAGGAGCTCCGTACCATTCCAAACCGCCACCCAGAATTTCACCTCGCATTGCCACCGAGTTTGAACCCAACACAGCATCGTCTTGAATCTCTTCAGCCAATGAAATAGCTTTCAACTTCATTGTTACCCGTGACCCGATCTTGCAGCGAGAAATTTTCATGATTCTGTCCTCAAACAAGTGAGTCTGAGGAAATCCACCATAATTGAAACACGCATCGTCTCCAATCTCAAGACAATCGAATTCGGGAATATCGACAGAGCCAAAGTACACGCGCTTGCCAACTTTCATTCCAAACAGTCTGTAAATGACGGAAAGGAAAGGTGTTCCAGCAAACAACGTGAAGGAGTACGGAGACACAGCCTCGCAAACGGAGACAACGGTTTCTGTAGCCATACGTTGAGAGACCACATTGGATATTCTGCTGGCTTGTACTTTCCAATCAAGACCCATTTGAGAATCAGCATTATCAAGATAGATGGAACCACGAAGCAAGACAGGAAGTATAGTGGGAGGAGGTAGAGAACTCTTGGCGTAAACAGTCGTAATGGGTTGCTGAATTGTCAAATGCTTGAATGCCAAAACCAATCCCATACATAAGCAACACCGATGGTAGTAGGATTCGAATTGTTTCGATGAAAAAACGGAACAACTAAGCCTCATACTTGGCGTGAACAGGAGTTTATCGGCGTAAGTCGCGACATTATTCTGTCGAGGAATCAGATTGGTGGATTCCCAAAGACAGTCGTTCCTTTTCGAAGGTCACACTTTTTTCTGGAGGAACGATGCCACACCAACCAAAGAGTTTGTTGGAAGTGTAAGCCTTGAGGAATTAAAGGCAGAGTTCCCAACGAATGAGCGATCTTCAAGTACCGTACGTTCCAAGGTCAGCTTATATCCACGGATTTCATCCTCGCCGATAGCAGTGTAATCAGCTAAAAAGCATTCGTTCCCGATTTCAATGAGACTCAGGTTTGCAAAGTGAGCTGTGCTGATTTCACATCTCTTTCCAATCTTGACGCCGAGCAAACGTAAAAATGGAGTTGCATATAACGTCGCGTACATGGCGTGTAGAGATACGATTGTGTTGTTTACGAGGGTATCGATAAACCATTTTCGGATGTAGAACCATGACATTGTGTGGTAGATTCCTTCGTACACGAAAGGGGCCGTTATCCAGCGAAGAAGAATTGTTTGAAGGACAATAAGTACTATGAACAGGATAGCGGCAAGTGGGGAAACACTTGCGACGGAATTGAAGTCTTCGGCTTTGAGGTTAAAGATGGAAACTGGAATGACAGGAATGAAGTTGATTGCTGGAATCGCCACAAAAGCAAGAAATGCGTACATAAAATGCACCAACAGCTTGCGTATTGGACCTGGGGATGCAAAATCGCTGGAGTCTTCGGTCAAGTTGGAATGAAAGACTGCCGGACTTCCGTGCCACTTTTCGAAACTTGGAACTACAGATTCAGATGGAACGCACGCCATACAAGCAACTTCAGAGGCTTCACCGACTTCCGTATCGCCCTCAAGTACTGCTCGATTTCTAATTATGCGCTGTGACATACTTTGATGCGTCGAAGCTTCAAATAGCCTCCTTCCACCATCTCAACTCCCATAAACACTTCTCTTGAAATAGTGGCTCGTTCTTCGATTTCCAACAAATCTGCGCATACAAGTGGTCGGAGTTGACCCATATGAACGTCTTTACCAATGCGGGCTCCCATCATCGGTACCACATTGGCATCAATGTCGAGTCTCCAACTGTTATAGCTGGAAGTCTCATGACTGAGTGAACCAACCACCATCGTATGTAGAAACTTCCCCATAGTGGGTCGTCCCGGTTTTACTCTTCCAAGCAGAATCCATTTCAAGCAAGTGCAATCAAGCTCATGAGAGGGTGGATCGCCAGAGTATATGCAAACATAAGAAGAATTGAGTACAGTTGGATAATTTCCGATACCGTGAGTAACTCCAAATGAGGAAAGGTCCGAGGTACACGAATCCGTAGAGGCACATTAAGGGAATAAGAAGGAGACCTTGAATCAGCCCACAAAGAAATATCTCCAATGTTTGATCTTGTGAAATGGTTCAAGCGGTAAATTGGAGTGGTTTGGAAATATTCCCATCGGATACTTTTGGGCGATCTGTTGCGCTGTTCTTAGGGTGTAAATATCCACGAGAGATGCATTTGCATATGGATTCTCTGCCATTTGAGGAATACCCGCTCGTAGCTTGGAAATGAAGTTAGCAGCCAACAAGGAATGGCCGCCGAGGTCGATAAAAAAGTCGTCTGTTGGCTTGACAGCAGCATTATTGAACAGCTTCCTCAAAGTAGATAATGCCATTTCTTCGGAACTAGTTGGAATGATGCTTTCGTACTGAGATGAAGTCTTAACTTTGACGATTCGCTTTCGAAATTTCCTGAAGCCCCTTTTTGTTAATCTTTCCGCTCAGCAAACGTGGCATATGAGTTCGTCGAGTACGGTAAACGTATCTGGAATCATATATGCCATAATCTACCAGAGAGTCCGCTTCGAATTTGAGCGGCATTGAGCTCAACCCCTTTGCTTAACACGAGGTAAGCTTCAAGACGAGGAGAATCGCTTTCATCAAGCCCCGGAGACAAAATGACGGCCGCAGCGGATATACCAGCCATCATGGAAAGGCGTTCTTCGATTTCACCCAGCTCGATACGGAAACCGCGATATTTTACTTGAGTGTCAACTCGGCCAATGAATACGATGTCCATATTCTCGTTCAAGGAAACTAAGTCACCGGTGCGATAAATAATTTCTCCTTGTCGAGTAGGGTGAGGAATAAACTTTGACGTTGTCAAGTCGACTCGCCCAACATAGCCACTGCTGAGGCAGGATCCGCCAATGGCCAATTCTCCTGTTGTGCCGGGTGTCAATTGTTGGGCAACGAATTCTGTTCGTTTTCAGATTGCTTCAGAATCAAGCAATGATAGAATGGAAGCGGTCTTCCAATCGTAACTTGTTTATCAGGGTACACGATTTTGTAGGTGGCTGTCACGGTCGTTTCCGAGGGCCCATAAGTATTGAATACCTGTAGACCAGGTCGATGGAGAGACGTTACGAGGGATGCTGGACAGGCTTCACCTCCAACGTTCTGTGACAGATTAGTTGGAAATTGGAGGTGGTCAAAATCGATAATCACTCACAACTACACGAACTGATTCCGGAATAAGTCTCGAATCGCCGTCCATGCAACCATCGCCATTAAAGTAGGGACAGCGCAGACAACAGAGACCTGGAATTTTCGCCAGGCTTGACACAAGCCCACAACATCACGCCATTGGCCACGCTCCGCGACAATTACAGTCGCACCTACGACATGAATATCAGTATTACTTAGAGTTTGTTCAGTGAAGTACCTCGAGCAAAGGAAAGCCATGTCTCCTCAATCCACATATCGAAAGCGGGTGAAAACCCGTTCCAAAGAACGTCTCTTTCGGTGATCCCCAAAACAGACGACTCAGATATAGCCCAGGTAGTGCATGCCTTGTGTGATATCGAAATGCCTTTTGGGGTACCTGTTGTGCCAGAAGTATAGATGAAGTATGCAGGAGGATGGGTCGATATTGCTTGGCAGATTGACTCTTGTCAGCAAACCAGCTGCAGTATTCAACTGGTTGTACGGCAATGACATACAAGAACTTTGTCCCGCTAATACTGATTTGGCAATGGAGTCATGTACTTCATCAAAGATCTGGATTGAGTCTATGGTTGAGGCGCATGTCACAAAAACAATCAGGTTCTTACCAGACACGATGCCCCTGCATCTTTCAAACAAACGGCCACTCTTTCCGCTGGAGCATCGGGATCAAAGGGAAGCCAAGTGTATCCTGCGAAGGTAATAGCCAGAATCGCGAGGGTCAGTTCCAAACTCTTTTCAATTAGGACTCCGATGACAGCTGTCTCTTCATTCGAGATTGTGCTTCTTATGCAGCTTGCCAGGTTTTCAACTGTTTCCAGCGTCTCCTTGTAGTTCATTCGTTGCGATGTTGCTGCAAAGACCAATGCATCCTTATGTGGATATTGTGAAGCAGTTGCTCGAAACAGATGCGGTAGAGTCAAAGAATCCGAAGGCTGTTGAACAGTGAGCTTGAGAGCTGTTGGGTTTTGTGTGTCAAGAGAGAACTGAGTCTTTCTTGCTGCAGACTCCACCCTTCTTATAGGTGTTTTTACTGCCACTTTGGTGTTTACCAATCACTGAATGGGTAAATGGTCCTTGTTGTATAAGGGCCAATGGGTCAATGGAACCCATTTGTCAACACTGTGATGAAGCGTTCTGATTGGTTGAAAACCATTAAATCTTCTCAATCTCTCTGAGCAGCTTGAAAACCCATACTGCTAGATCCAAAAGCACAACCCACGGATGGTCAAGGCGTCCCTTTCACTATATCTCCTAGGAAGATGTTAAGTGTTGTGTCCTTCGAAGCAAGAAGTATGAGTCGAGAAGATGTGATTTTATTTACAATAAAATAAAGATAAATATAAAGAATTTATATTGTGATAATCTCTGTTGACGGAGCAGAGGGATAATGAATCCAACTGGATGTGAATCCAGTCCTCGAACATCAACATTCCCCCGCATTATTACTTTGCTGCGTCTCGGGGTGTGATGAGAGTATTGACTTCTTGCAACATAGCCAAACTCCTCATGCCAAGATTATTTGTGGCAGCATCATGTTCAGATGGCCCAACAGGCTTTGTCAGAAAATTAGCCCACATCTTTTCAGTTGGGCATCTTTCTAAAACAATATTACCATTGGTAATGTGGTGACCAATGAATCTATCCTTTACATCCATGTGTTTGACACGTGGAGCATGTTGGCCTTGATTTTCAGTGATCAAGACAGCAGATGTGTTATCTTGTTTGATAACAAGATGATCCTGACCAGTGATTTTTGAAGCTTTCATAACTTGAAGAAGCCATAAGCATTCGCGAATTGCTTCAGAAAGAGCAATGATTTCAGCCTCAGTTGATGACTGAGCAATCACTGACTGTTTCTTGGATTGCCACATGATGGCAGATCCAGCGAATAAAATCACAATACCAGAGCGTGATGCCCTGTTTGCCTCTTCTGCATATGATGCATCAGCATAGCAAATAGGTCGTTGAATTGGATCATTGAGGAAATAATTTCCCCCGTCAACACGTTGAATAGTTTGGTTTGTTTTATTGTAACAAAGTCCGAGATCGCGCTTCCCACAGAGATAAGTGAGGATGCGCTTCAGTGCTAACATATCACCATTTGTAGGTTGAACTTGGAATTGCGCAAGAATTCCAACACTACATGAAAGATCTGGTCGCGTCTTCCCCGCCAAATACGCTAAACACATGATCACAGATCTATATGCCGCAGACTCAACAACATCTAAGTAGCCAAGTGTGGTGTCATGTTTCCATTTTGGGGACATGGGTGTTTTTGCAGACGCATTTGAGTCCTGCATTCCTACAAATTGCAGAATCTGTCGAACATAGGTTGGTTGACCAACCCAAGTACAGTTTTCAAACTGCACAATTTCAGTTTTGAGAAACCATTCAGCAGGACCTTGGGTCCCTCTACCAAACTTAGCATTAAGTTTGAGGAGCTGATTCTCAGCGGCAACTCTGTCCTCAGTTAGGTACAAGAGATCGTCAACATGACATGCCATCTGTAAAGTGTTGACAGGTTCAGAATTGGTTGTAGAGGGAATATCCTTAATCATGTGACAAGTGTCAGCCTGATTAGTTTCAAACCCAAGAGATTTATGAAAAGCAACAAGTGTTTCAAACCAGATACGACTGGCTTGATGTATTCCATACAAGCTTTTCAAGAGCCTACAGACAATCTGTTGTCCATGAAGGTTTACTTTCTTGAAACCGTGAGGCATCTCCAAATACAGTTCTGTATCGGTATCACCGTGAACAAACGCGTTGGGAACATCTACCACCATAACAAACTTTCCAACAAGAGCAGCGAAAGCAATCAGGAATCTGATAGTCTCAGCTCGGGCTACTGGAGAGTAGGTGTGAAAATAGTCAATGTTCTTCACTTGAGAGAAGCCACGGGCTACCCATCTCGCTTTAAAACGAAGTACAACATCGTTCTTTGAGATTTTGTAGTCAAAAACCCATTTACCAGTCATGAGACGCGCACCTTTTGGCAGAACAGTTTCTTGCCAAGTCTCGTTTTTAACGAGGTCATTTATTTCCCTTATCATGGCAGCTAACCAGTAGGCAGCAAAGACTGGATCTGCCATGGCCTCTTCGATATCCTTTGGAGCAGGAGGCAAGTTCCCCTTTTTCAAAGTTTCAGTCGGAACCGGGCTCGGAGCCGGTTTGACCCAAGTATACTTGGCAAAGTGATCCCGTAAGAAATAAGATAAAACTGAATCAGTGTTTGATTCAGCTTGTGATACAGCATAAGCAATATCGTAATCATCAGCCTCAAATTCACCATCTGAGTCGTCATCAGTTTCAGAACTTTCTGACTCCGAATAGTCAGATGAGTCATCTACATCGGATGTAGATGGCTGCAGTTCTTCTGTCTGATTTGAATTAGATACTCCTGAAATATCCAATGACTCAAGAGGGTAGCTGGCCTCGGCTAACTGAAGGATATGATCGCTTGGATTCATCCCAAGATGGATACCATCATGAACAAGAATATGATGTAACTTATCAATCTTCCCTGTTCGGTAGTTCTCTACTAAATAGACTTGTCTATCAACCCCGCGTGTACCAAGGAATAGACCAAGTTCAGATTTTTCAATCACATTTCTCCTGAGCCGTTGATCTTTGTGGATAAAGATTGATGTCAGGGAACCAAAAGTATGAATACTTTTAGTGTCAGGATGTCGCTTGAAGAGAGTAAAGAATGGTGTTGCCTTCAGGAAAGGATGATACACCATGTTCTTCAGGACAGCTGCATAATACAGAGCATACACAAAATAGTATTCTCCAGGAAGCTTACTTTGAGAAAGTAGGCAATATGCCATGTCTTCTAAAGTGCGAATAGTTCTTTCAACTAAACCGTTCAGTTCTTTGGTATAAGGGGGAGATGCATTGACCTCAATCTTATTCACACGCTTACTGCAGAAACTAAGAAACCATTGGGTTGTTGTAATTTCAGCAGTGTCTGAACGAACCTCACCTACAATCACATTGTGCTCTTGTTCAAACTGTCCAATGAATTGGCGTAGTTTAGAGCAAGCATCATCCTTCTTTTCAAGAAGAATAATTGTGATCCATCGTGTAAACTCATCAACAATACATAACCAATATGACTCATCATTTGGTGCACTGTCTTTCAGAGCTTTGATGTCAGCATGCAATCTGCCCCCAATACGAGAGGCTGGATTATGCGTGGAGTAGATAGGTTGCTGAGTGAGTTTGTGCTTTGCACAAACAAGACAATTCTCAAGAGTTGAAGCTTCTAAAATATGAGAGACAGAATCATCAACAACATATTTTATTTCATTTGCACTGTTTAAAGTATCAAGAATAATACGTAGACTCAAGTGACCAAACTTGCGGTGCAAATTAAGAAGATCCTTCAATGTCAACTTGTGCTGCTTTCTCTTCAGCAATCTGTTATGCAAATGACGATTAGTTTGAGGTACACCAATCGGTTTAAGACGTTTTGGACTTACTTCGACAGTTTCCAAGTCCTTCCCAACAGCATCAACAATGACGTCCTCCTGAGAGGTCACAGGTTCAGAACCAGTGGAGTCATCTAGAGTTGAGGAATGATCATCAGTATCAAGAGCAGTAGCGCCTCGCTTACGCTTACCACTGTCGCTATCCATTTCAGTGTCGGACGTGTCTGATGAGAGGAGATAGTAGAGATCACCCACACGGTTAGCAATGAGATAGCGGAATCCATTTTGAAGGACAAGATAAACTTTACCTTGTTCAAAAGAGACTGAGCCACGAGTTTCATTAGTGATTCCAGAAACAGAGGCAAGTGGTTCATGAAGACCAGGAACGTACAACGCATCCATATGGTGTTCATAGGCTCCAAATGTCATAGCAACAGTACCATGTCCCATGATTGGAAGCTTGGAGTTGCTTGCAGTGGAGATACTTCCCCCGTTGTCTATCAACTGTAGAGTGATGAAATCCTCCTTGTATGGAGTCATCCAACGGGAAGCGCCAGAGTCCAGAATAGTACGACGGCGGGTAGGATCACGTGGGAATCCTTGATGATCTGGGTTGAAAGTAGCAGCAAGAGCTTGTTGACCTTCAGGAGCACCCAATTCATCGTTAAGAAGAGCACGGGCAATAGCCGCAGAATGCTTGGACTTCTTGCCACCAGTATTCTTGGTGGTGGAACCAGAGCCAGAAACTTGAGAGGTGGAAGAAGAGTCTTCCATCTCGTCGTCACTACTGGGAGTAGCAACCTTCTTGGCAGAGCCAGAGAAAACCTTCTTGGCAACTGGACAGTCTCGAAGCTTGGTGTGAGTGGTAGCATTACAAACTCGACACTTTGCTGTGGTGACTTTGGCTTGAAACTTTGATGGTTTCTTGCCCTTCTGGGAGCGGCATTCAGAATCATCATGAGAGCCTTTGCCGTGGATCTTGCAAACCTTCTCCATCTGAGCGGACGCAGCAGTGTCAGATGAAGCCTTCACACCACGTTTGATAGAAGGCTGTTGAAGGGATTTGTTCTTTGCCATGACCGCCGCAGCGTTCTGCAAGTCTTGAACAAATTTAGCAACTGCCAACCCGTAGTGATTAGGACCAGGAAC
Organism: Rhizoclosmatium globosum; assembly: GCA_002104985.1. Classification (NCBI taxonomy): domain Eukaryota; kingdom Fungi; phylum Chytridiomycota; class Chytridiomycetes; order Chytridiales; family Chytriomycetaceae; genus Rhizoclosmatium; species Rhizoclosmatium globosum. The sequence continues at coordinate 941 of MCGO01000130.1, read as the reverse complement.
AAGAGGACCAGGAAGACCTCCAACCAAAGGACCAGGGATGAGCGGAGGCTCAAAAGACTGGGTATTGCTGGAAGCAATATTCTGGGCAAGACCAGCGAACTCCTTCTGTGGAGGAGGAGAAATGGTAAGTTTACTGACACAGTGATCAAGGAGAGTACGGTGATGAACTTCCTCTGGATAGATGGATTGGTGAGAGGTCACAAGATCAGAGATCCTTTCAACAAATTCAAGAGTATCCTGATTACTTGCATCAGAATGACAGGTGGTGTTGATCCACTGAGTCTGCCATTGGGTTCCAGAGGAACCAGTAAGCCCTCCAGCATTGTAGAGGAGAGCAAAGTCACAAGCTTCTGGGAAGCATTGTCATGCATAGCGACACGAGACATGTCGTATGTGGAGAAACATTCGTGAAGAATGGCGTTGGCTTTGTCATTCTTCTCAAACCGATCCTCATGACGCTTGCGTTCATCGAAGTACAACTTCTGAGCGTCATGATTGGTGGACTGTTGGTCTTGGTAAGTTTTCCAAGCCGAGTCCCATTGTGCACGTGCACCAGCATTGGCACCCACTGGGAGTGGGCCTGGATTGGCGATGGCAGCAAGGACCACTGGAATCTGGGGAGCTGGACCAACGTCATAACCAGCGGCTAAAACACTGGCAAGGCCATGGGAGCGAGCATATGGCATGATCTTGTCACGGACATACTGGACAAGGTCCAAGTGAGTGGATCCGGTAAAGCGCTTGGGGCGGAGACCGGACTTGAGAATATCGGTAGTGTGGACCATATTGGATTGCTTTTGTGTTGAACAGTGAGCTTGAGAGCTGTTGGGTTTTGTGTGTCAAGAGAGAACTGAGTCTTTCTTGCTGCAGACTCCACCCTTCTTATAGGTGTTTTTACTGCCACTTTGGTGTTTACCAATCACTGAATGGGTAAATGGTCC